>LD358380.1:14428-29695 GCA_001465055.1 Ptychodera flava | reverse complement strand
CAGGCAGAGACTATGATGTGATGTGTAATGCATGGTGTTTTGAATGTGTAAACTAATTATTTTACATTCGGCGCCCCACTATTTTCCACACCCGATCAAAAGTGACCAAAAGCCCCATGCAGCACTTCCCAGGATAGCAACCCCTCTCATGTGTCAATCAAAGACACTTATCTTTCAACTTGCACAAATTTCCATGGAATCTAATCTTGCCATCTGATTGGCTGGAGCCAGGGTTTATATTATCAACAAGAAGACCTGCGCAACATTTGGAAGCTAGGCTAATTTCGAAATACCAGCTTGAGAGCTGACCTCCCCATCAGGTTTGACTGGTCTACTTTGATTTCGATTCTTAAATTTTAGTCAGATTCAGCTCGATGAACTCACCGATGAAGAGCTTATACAAGCAGCGACGGCGATCGAACAACAACAACTATTATTTTTCAATTTCTAGTTGAGCGTTTATCAAATAATTTTTTCAAGTTTTTACTGACACGTTCTTGTAACGTTTATGCTGCCGAGACTACTGAACAATCGTCTCAACTTCGCGCCTGAAATCGTAACATTTTTAACCAAAATCAAAATCCAAAATGAACCATACCACCATAAAGCATTCAAAGCTTTATTCTCATCTTATTTCACTATTCTGATTAACAAAAAATATCCGTATCACTGCGTTAAACTTTTTGGTCAACTAATTTCCTCGAACTTAATGTATGGAGCTGAAATGTATGTAAATAAATTATAAATGAGAATAGTTGTATGAAACACACTGGCACTTATGCTATCGGTATATTCCAAGTCTGCAAACTGACACCAATTTTAAATTAAAATTTTAAAAAATGAATTAGGAAAACGCATATCATGTTTAATTATCAGAATAAATAATAAGTACAATTGAGCAAACTGTCCGTAAATCCTGTTCTACATTGTTCATTACAAGAAGTATTTAGTAATAACACTGGATGATAAAGTATTTAAAGTAATTCTTGGTGACTGAAAGTGACAGGGACTGTTTTCAATTTCACAAATTCCGGCTTTAAAATGAGCAAACTCCATGTGTTACACATGAGTAAACTGCATGTTTTAGGAAAAGCCCGGGTATTACAATATTGTGGATGAATATCTGTAAACCCCATAACAGTGATTCGAATATATTCATACGCCATTTGATAATGAAAATATTTCTATAAATTTACGGACTTTCATCTGTTGGGGAAAGAAATATGATTACCCTTTGCATTTATACCAATAATTTAGAGTGGAAATTATGTGAGAGAGGTAGGCCTATGTAATAAAAACATTATAGCCAAAACAAGGGACTATGTACCTGAGGGTAGGTGATCAGTAGCCCAAAGGTCAGGAGGGCAAATGGTATCCTGCCCTATAGGTACATCGTCCCTAGCTTTGGCTACACTATATGATCTACGTTTTTAATTTTACTGTTGTCCATTCGAATTTCGAGTTTGACCCATTCGTTTGAAACATTATTTTGCATTTTCTAGACATGCTCTTTCAAAGAAAAGGCATCCAATGTAATAAGATTTTTTCAGAACGTTTAAAGTTGTACTGTCTTCCGTTCCAATTTTGCCACAGTTACCATGGAAAGATAAATCTAACCAATCACAGATTTTAAGTGGGTGGCCGCTTTTTAAAAACAGCGCCCTCACATGGGCATTTTGGATACCAAGGAACGCCCCTTTGACCATATATGGGCATATTTTGATTACAGGTGACTGTATACTGGATTACAACGCGCCAGGCCTAGCGCTATGGTAACTTACACGTTCGAGAAGGTTTCCGCTCGTGACGTTCGAGGCCCTTGTTCGGGATGACAGAAAAATACCCTGACGCGCGATTTGTAGGGCTGAAAAAAAAAAATGAAAAAATGAAAGAAGAAAGATCAAAGGCTAAAAACCGGATGTCACAACATGATTCAATTTCAGCGCAGCCAAGGCACCATGTCCAAAGACTTATTTGTCGCCGTAGTTTACACACTGGATGGATAGACTATCGGTGTTTCGCTGTGTGTTAGCTCTAGTGAGCATCTGTTCGTTAACTCATCCCTCTCTGCTACCCGGTTTGCTATTGGCAGACATTTCATTATTGTTCTTTGAGTGGATCTGGGATCAGCATGATGGAAGCGACGAAAGAAACGAACCGAGGAAAAGCGACGACGGCGAAGCTGCACGGCCCAACCAAATTATCCATTCACACGACACCCAACACGACACCAGAAAAACTTTAATAAGTACCTGGACTTCTGTAAAAAGTCGAACGAGATCTCCTCGAAGGGAAACAGGTATGTGGGGCAATATCGACTTGCCGGAACATGGCACTAGTTTATTCATAACTGGCAATGATTGTGTATAAAGCAAACTAAACCACATACTACGAAAATATCGACAGTTTATTCTATGCACCGTTTTTCCAGTATCCAAAACCTTCCTCTACGCTGTACTCGAAATTCAAAAGTGTTGATACAAAATGTGACATATCTTTCGGTCAATTTGAAATATTTTATCTTCATAGCTGTGTTGTATTGTACAGCAAATAAACTACAGCTGTGTGTTTGTTAGTGTGTATTATTTTTGATTATTTATTCATTCTATATTTCTTTGTGTTATTAACACATAATATAAATATATATATATATATATATATATATATATATATATATACATATATATATATATAGTGTGTGTTTATGTTCATTTGTTAATCATATTTCCATATGAAAGTAGCTTGTTTTTTGTCATTTAGCTAAGAATACTATTCCCGAATATGTTGTTTCGTTTTTCCTCTATAGGCTGTCCCGTGATTAAAGGGCAAGTAGCTGATCTCTTTAAGATCAATCACGTGATATACATATGTGCCCCATGACATTTCGGTATCAAGTGACGGGCAAAGCAACGCCGTCGTCTCCACAGTGCAGTGCACGCGGTACGCGCACATTGCCCGTGAGCTGGAAACTTTAATATCCACATGACCGGATATGACATCATTTGATAGGAGAGATGATTTTTTTCATCATTTTGGTTCGTGTATCAACTGAGAGCCTTTGTCCTACTAGCTTGCAAACACGGCGTAAATGCATTTGAATCCTGGTCCGGACCAGAATTCACCAGTGGTCAACAATGGCAATGCAAATTAATCAAATGAATAACAAACTTGGACATTTACTTAGAGGCAGGCAAGCTAATCTGGTGTGACTTAAGGAAAAAAACTATGGTTGATATTTAAAAAAAAAACAGAGCAAAAAGTCGTCCAAAGTTACAGCTACCGGCCTTTAAAAGTTATCAAGATTTGTGGAAATTATCCAACATGGATTGTAGGTAATCGTTGAATGTAAGGCGTTTTTGAAATCAATACAATTAGCTTGATAGGGTTTCAGTAAGCAAAACAAATTGTGTCTATCACGGTGTATATACAACAATTAACTTAATATTTGGTTTTCATTTATCACACAAGCATCGGTAAAACTACAACCCCGTCGTCACGGTAACATCTATCTCGGCCACTTTGTGTTGGTTGGAGGACCTAAACCTATGAAGTCACGGACAAGTGGACGTCCCGATGGCTCTAACATGTATTTTCAACCGGAACTTCTAAAACGGAAAAACGAAGAACTCACGCTGGTTTGTATGACGACTTAAGATTCTTTAGTCGAGCGATGAGTTGCCTGTCGTAATGTAGTACTCTCACTATCCAACAACAAAAATGGATGTCGCTTATAATGACATATTTGCCAGTATTTCTTTTACGGTTTCATTTCTTGAAACAAAAAGCTTCTATCTTTCCCTCTGTCTTGAAGACAGACAGGTTTGCAATGCCTTGCTGTCAAACTACCTACCAGATAAGACGGTATTTTTGGGACTTGAAATAATAATAGACTTGAGGCACGTCTAGATCTACACTGCAATGTTCGATGTCACTGATGCTCACGCGATTTCACTAGATACAGTAACTTTCCGTTTTTGTTTGTTTGTTTGTTTTTGGTTTGTTTGTTTTGTTTTTTGTTTTGGGGTTGTAGTTTAGAACTTATTTATCAGCAACAGGATGACCAACATTAACATCTGATCAGTACATCGGCGTAGGGGTCATTACAAATGGTGAAAACAGCCATTTTATCCAATCACGTACGTGTTTTGTGAAACGTGTCAAAACAGTCTAACATTTGAAGATAAACATCAAGAACAGTAGTATTAATGGATTGTGGTATAATCCAGACATGCAAGATTCAGTGTGGAGAAGAGTTGGAATGTATGCTCAAAGGGTTGCTTGGGACCGTGCTTGATGTTAAAAATATTGACCCTCGAAGGCCTAAACCCTATAAATAGGTATAATTCATTGATCAGGTATGTTGCCAGAAATTAAGAACTGAAAGGGTCAAATTCACATAATATTAAGTGTATGTCTCTTTCTATTTATTTTATATTTGTTTGTTTGCTCGTTTTGTGGGGTTTTTGTTTCTTTGCTTGTTTGTTTTGTGCGTCCTTTCGTTTCTGCAAACGCATTTGCCGTGACCTACTGTATTTTTCTTCTTTTTATTTTCCTTCAAGAAAACCAACTGCGAAATCCAAATCTCCCAAGTATGGTAAAAGTGAGGACAAAGCTACCGGATTACCCACTGTCAACTACGTACGCATCACGAGATTTGGAGGATAACTTAAACAGATTTGTCGTTAGCCCACCGATGAATCGACAACGTCACATCAGGATGGGAATAGCGAAACCAAAAGCACATGGTTAGCCGCTGATGTAGCTTCGTCTGCCAATCACACAGATCCCCTGTACCACTGCTTTTCTGTATGTGCCGTCTGTACGCATGCTTGCCTATTTGTATGTCTGTCTGTCTGTCTGTCTGTCGTCTGTCTGTCTATCCATTCATTAGTTACAAAGTGCTCCTCGTTTTAATGCCTGTATTAAGGTTTACATGATATTGCAGACACGTAAAAGTTTGGCCACTGCTTGTTTGATGAGCCAGCTGATTTCAAGATCGCCTGCTTCTCTCTATAGGATGTCTTGATCTCTAAAAAATAAAGTTGAAACAATAGTGCTACACGGGCTTTCTCCAATCTACAAACTGGCAATGACTTGAAGACTCACAGGTCACATTGTCAAAAGTACTATCCATATGCAGATCAACTATATAACCATGGCAATCTCTGATAATGGTAACCTTGGGATAAATGTGCATCTTTGATCATCGCATCCCCTGACAAAATTTCGATGACGTCATAGAGCGTGTGATGACATTATACGTACTTTAGATCTGTTTCAGATTCACCGATACAATAACCTCTAACCTCAGACGAAAATGTTTAAGCACCTTTCTTCAACACCGGAAAACTTAGTGTTGAGTCTCTTTTGATGATCAGACAATATACAGCCAATATCATAAATGGAACAAATAATCACACAGCCCATAAATCTGTGAGCGATCTATCAAAAGGTGTGTTATTTACAGAAAGTTTGTAATTTATAATTTTCAAAATACCTTCTTATATGTAGGTTACTTGATTACGCAAGTACGGAAATCAGTGCGCCCTCAGTTGGTAGGCTTAACAAATCCTTCGATGACGTAGAGACATCTGTTTGGCTCTTGATTCATTGGGTCGTGAGGGCGATCTACAAAGGACTTTGATGAGGACATGTGCCAAAAACAGAACACATTCAGTTTCTCAATCCAGAGAATGTCAATATAAACTGGCCGCGCCAGCCAATTTTTTCTTAACTTTCGCTTGCAACAAACGGCAGATAATGTAGAATTACGGGCGAGCAAGTATAAAATGTCATCGTTTCTGTACATCCCTCTGCATCTCAGAGATACCGCTGCACGTAAATGTTCCTGCGTTTGCCATTTTCTTGTCGTTTGTATTATCTCGTCAGCTCAAAGACACGAAAATGAAATAAAAATGGGCAGCATGGCAGCATTTAAGTTTGGAAGGCGTACAAATATTTTTGTGATTCCTCGGGAAATAGGGTAGGTCGGTAGAACAGGTTACAAATGCAGGAAATCATGCGTGATTTTCGAAAATGCGATAAACAAAACGTATAGGGGTTTGAATGGGCGGTATTTCAATTGGGTAGGTCGAGTTGCCGGAAACACACTTTAACTATGACTTGACCTTGAGGTCTCTTGTGCTAAAAGCATTTTTGCATAACAAAACAAATCTGATCGGTGATTTAATATCAATCATACAGAGAATGTTTCGCACTTCTTGTTTCAGATGCCAAGGAGCAACCATCAACCGAACAACGGCCGCTCACCAAGGTTGATACCTCGCCAGAATATGTCAAACCATTGGACGAATGTATGGACAGATTGAAGGAGATTTCAAAGTGTGCGCGTACTGCCACCGACGATTTGACGGAAACTCTTCCCTTCTTACATGTAAATATGACCAAAACTAACAGGGACGAGTTGAAAAAGACTGTTGAATAGTAGTGAAGCCCATTGGTCTGAGAACTTTGACGATATCTGTGTAGAAAGTCTGAAATCTTGCAATTAAAGACTGTAACAAAAGAAATAGTTGACTGAAACCGGATATGTTTCGTGTCATGTTTTGTTTTTCAAATGTGGTTTTAGAAAAATGCTCGTAAAACTTTGTTTACACGGAGTTTCGGGTACTGCCCAGTTTCACAATTGACAGCATGAACAATCACGCAGCTCAATTAATTTGCGTTGGCCAACGAATCAAGTATAATCACGTACATTCGACTGTTTGAATCAGACAACTCACATCATCATTGCTAAATTTTGTAATCAACATGTATTCAATCTTTAGGCATGGAAAAATATTTGAAACACCATACATTGACCTGAATGGCCATTATCAGTTATCCAAATAAAACATTCAAGTCCTCAGAAATTCAACTGCGAAGATCTACTGATCGGGTTGAGTTGTTTTTGAGGTGGTCAGAGGCTCAAAGAGAGTTCAAAGCAGACTTTGCAGGTGAGCAGAAAGGGGTCAGATTCAGTCCTTGGAATGACATTGCAATAAGTGATGTGTTTAAACAACTCAGATGACACAATAATGTAACCGACCACACTGCAACTACTAGCTGTCACATATTTTATATTGCCAGCTGTCACTGTGTCATCAAACACTATACCATTAAGGTGATATGCGCCTCGAAAGTGAAAGACTTAAACTCTTGCTCAAACTTTCCTCAGTGAAACGCTCAACCATTCTCTTTCAAAATAAAGAATAAAAATCGGGGTCACCGTGCAAATTGTAGTACTAGGGAAACAAATTACCCAAGATTTAACGGTATTCGAAATTCAAAATGGCCGCCATCTTGTGTTAACTCTACGGACAAAAATAAAATTTTTGATTTTTGAAAAACTAAGACGGTAAAAAAAGTTTTCTTATACTAAGAGCTTTAAAATGATCTCCCACAAGAAGTAAATCTTAATAGACTTGATAAAATAAGAACCGAATATCCTTTACATTATGTATATCAAAGCATTTGCAAACTGGAATAGAGTACTCCCAGCTGCACGGACCACTTCAACTCTCGAATCCCTTACAATATCAAAGTAATCTGCAATGGACTGCTAGTTACCTTAGGGTAGATGACACTTGGAATCATCAGCACTGTACAGTCATCTTGTGTTACTGATTAGATTTAATGACCAAGTAAGTGCTCGATTGAAACAAAGGTGCAAAAGTTACATTGTCTTTTAAAAGCAACAACTTAGTTAACCATATAACATGTACAGTACTGGACGTGAGACAATGGGCGTCATAGTGAATTTTGTATTGTTGGTCTTCCATTTTGCGTGCGTGTATTATTCCATGGACATTATTATATCTAAGCTAGTGTATTGTTGCTTTGCCTTGCAATGAATAATGTAGAAAAGATAAAATCGGTAAGAACAATAGATATTGTGAAAGTAATTTTCTTTGGACGTGACATCAACTCACACGTTTACAATATTTTTGTGTGATTTGTCTCTTGTCCATGTTCTGAAACAAACTCATTTAATTAGTCAGAGGCGTCAATATACCAAAACAAATATTAGGCGTCAATATACCAAAACAAACATTAGGCGTCAAGACATCAAAACAAATATTATTTGTATACCTTTTAAAGTACCGAGGGCCGACTCAAAGTTTTATAGACAGTGCTTGAAAAAATGTTGCAGCAGTTGCTAACTGACGATTGGCAGATTATTGATTTGTACTTGAAGTAATTAAAGGCACATGAGCTGCAACTCTACGAAATTCGTCCAACCTCCAATTTCCTCAGATAGTCATTGCAATCTGCAAATTGAACGATATGATCATTAACTGTGTCTCAATAACGTTTGCTTGTGGCAGAATCGGCAAGAAATTGAACAGACTTTTGTTCATTTTTAATTCCCACCATTTTCAAAATCTTGTAATGTCATGTGAAAAACTGGGAATTTTTTGTCAAAGTGGAGTGAATCTCTTTTCCGTCTTTTCAGTCGGTTGCACCACGTTGTATTTGTGAAGATTCAAATGCGTACATGCACCATTTACACTGTTTATCATGTAGTTGTATCGAGGCGGCCATATTTGGATGCGCCACCCGTTTATTATTTGTCTTACTGAAACCTCCCCATGCAGTCCTACTGAGAGGATAATTATACTTGAGTAAACATCTCACAGAAAGAACATTTCTATGAACTTATTTTAATCTAAATATAAAATAATGAAAATAATGCTGAAAGTTGCAGCTCACGTACCTTTAAGATCAATTTTTAACGCTCTGCTTTGACATTTATTTCAACGCATTTAACCTTTTCATCAGCTACGTATACTTAACAGGCATTGTGGAAACCCTGCAGTATTCCCCAATACTACCACCTGGTTCTGACTTTTCGCTTATTACCAATCACGCATTTTACAGTTTATACAAAATGAAGGAGTCAAAAGTGCGGTGTCAATTAGTGTCTATTAGACAAGTCGGATAAAATAACAACAACCGGTTAAACCTAATATTTCAAAATAAATCGTCTATTTTAGAGTGCAATCTTATACAGAGGTGAATGTGAGTTCTATCTACGTCATTTGTACCATTAAAAATATTTAATCTTGTTGCTACTCAAATCAGCTATAATTCGTAACATATATGCTAGGTGTAATTTTACAAAAAGAATTCGAGCGAATCATACATTAATCAAAATTAGATATATAGCTTGGTTCAATATCTGTGAATTTTGTGACGTCATACCCTCGGATTATTACTGGAAATGTACCCGACTATCCAGTATTGTGGCCCCAGATGGATGCTTTCTACATCTACAAATACACTGGCATTACCTATAAAGTAATAGCAATAATGTACCCCCTCCCGGCCAATAGTAGTCGAAGGAAACTTTGCACGACATACTGTACGAGGCGAAGCCGAGTACATTATGGTGTAGAGGGTTTACTTGAGTCCATAATGATGGTTGGGAGGGGGTACATTATTGATATTATTTTATTTGTTTTATGTCTGAAGTATATTTAAGTATAATTATGGAAAAATCAAGATTTTCTCGAAGTGTAATTTCTGAACCACATTCTTCTCAGAAGTCGACAATTATTTGGATTTCTTCCGATGTACGTAATGATTGTATCCTTTTATAAATCCTATTTTACATTATATTTTATTGGGCACTTATCATATCACTGAGAAATATCATGAAAGATATGTGTGCATATATCTGAGTAAATTATGGCGAAACCTATAATCTATCTCGAATTACTATTTATGAATTTTTACTCATCAGTCGAAAAATATGTAAATTGGCCAATTTTGTCTTTCAGGAAAGGACAAAATCGAACATACTCAAAGAATTAAATCAATCCTCACGGAATCTGAATGTTAACAGAGACTTCAATAATTGCAGAGTTCTGCCTGAAAGCTCTTCTTGAGACAATGGGTAATCTTTTTTTTGTTGTGCGCATCTACTTCACGTTCACGTTCAAGTTCACGACAGCTACTTCACGTTCTTCTGATATTCAACATACAGACGAACCTGAAAAGTGATATCATAGATCGGGTGTTGGTGAAAGCTTACCTTAACACAGACTTGGTTCTATTTCACACAAACATATTTGAAATTTGGCAGCCCATGTCAGGTTTTCCTGACGATTGAAAGTGTTACCTCTGAGTCTGCGCAGTAGTGAGTTTTTTTCTGCCGGGAGAAACTCCACTCATCGCGTTCACCCCACTCACGCGTTTTATATGAAAACAGAACACGAATCATCGCGTTCACCTAACTCAAACATTTACAAATCACAGACTTGAACCAAGTCTAACCTGTGTGTATACATATGTTTGCATGTGTTTATGTGTGTGTGTTGCTGTGGGTCCTACCCAGTGATGTTTTATGAAATATCAATATTAATACTATATTTGAAACAACTGTTTGTTTTTTGTTTATTTCACTGGCTTGACTGTGTTCTGTGAACCAAATGTCTCTTGAACATTGTCTCTTAACTTTTCTGTTGGTTTTTTGCATGATATTTCAATCCTGTGAAGTAAAATTCCGTCTGCATCTATAAGAAATTTCGTCTTCCAATAACATTTAACAAGATGTAAATAGAAAATATTAGAATAGATAACGAGTTCGATAGAAACCAGCTCTCAGCAGACCTCTATACATTATCTGAGTTGCTTGATTCTGTCCTGGTTATGTCTTGCATGGATATTCCCTTTACACCAAAGGCTTCGGGTGTTCCAGTGTCCCGTTGTGGGGGTATCTGTGCACCCCCTCCCACTTGCTCTGCTGCATTAAGTTCGCTCGCTAGCTGGTAGTAACGCCCATACTCTCGATTATTCTCAAAGTCTTCCCGGACCAGCGCTTCCACGTCCGACTCGTTAATTTCTTTTTCACCAAAAAATATATCTCGTATCACTCTAACAGCTTGTTCTTCCTACAGCGAGAGAAGGCTTGTATATGAATCAGTGGAATGGTTACCCATGACAGTATGCCAACAAATGTATTCATTGTGCCCAGTCTAGTTCCCTGCCCCTTTCTAACGCTGCTGGCGATACACTCACGAAATTCGTTGGCACAGCGCTGCCAGCGGTAGAAAGGGGGCAGGGAACCAGACTGTCAACGTGCCGATATTCAGATAACACCAAAATGAATGAATTTACTTGTTTTTAAGAATTATATACACCATAAATAAACAACACGTAATGACATTTTGTCAAAGAAAGGGAAATATATGGATTTTATTCTGATAACAAAGTGTTACGATCAATGTGTCCGAAAGTAGTGGTAACATCTTGTCCACAAGCAGTATATCATCACAAGATCTTGTTCTGTGCATGGGGTCATTGATTTCGCTTAGTTTATAAGAGATAGTGAGTGTCATTTGAACATTTTAGTTCTGTCTTTCTCCCTGTTAAGCGATGTATCCTTTGCTTTGATAACATTTTTGTGCGATGTGTGATAAGCAGTGTATGTGTGCGAGTGCTTCACGGACATACTCTACAGCGTGTGAAGAGGGGCCATAGTATGAAAAATTGTATCACCGATATGTAGAGCAATACGCGCAAGTCAAAATTGACATAAGAAAGATTGTGCATTCCCAAAAGATCCAATGTTAACATCGTTTTTTCTTGTTAACCAGACTATAGGCAACAAAATACAGTATCCCATAATGTTGGGTATAGGTGGCGTGCGGTGGACCTCCCCTGATTAAAACCCTTGCACAAACCAACATATTGGAGGTCAAATTTCCGTAAAGGAGCTATTCGCCTCACAGGAATCACAATTTGGGGGAGAATGGTGCCAGAAACCGATATTGTAAAATTATGTAAAAAAAAACCATTTTAACATGTAATATATGAAAAGATTGTTGCAGATGTAATACGTTAATCACGTGAATCAAACTTGTAAACTTGTAAATATTTACGTACTTTGAAAATTACAAACTACCTCAAAAGAGGGATAAAACTGTAGCAAGTGAAAATGAATACAGTAACAAAAAGGCCGACCAGTGGGAGATAAATTACTTGTTAAAAGGCAGAGGATAAAAACTGCAACAAGTTAAAACAATTACAGGCCACAATTTTTAAACTTGGAGCACTGGCACCAGCCGGAATGAACACATATTTTAATACATTTGACCGTTCTCTTGTTTGATTGGCTGTTTTAATCTTTTGTGTTTCCATGTTTTCCTAGCGAGTTTTAGTACTGGCGAAGGATTGCACCCGAAACGTCTGCGTTTTTATTCTCTGTGATTTGCAAATGTTTTATTTCCCTCTGGTCGGTCAGTATTTTACTGTATTTGTTTTAACTTATTGCAGTTTTTATCCTCTGCCTTTTAACATTATTTTATCTCTCGCTGGTTGGCCAATTTTTTACTGTATTTACTTACTTTGGTTTTTTCCAGTTCGATACCCGATTTTACTTCCTCACGGATTACGTCTTCAAAACCTCTACCACAGTTCGTTCGAAAGTTGTAAATTAATAAGATCATCATAGCTAAAATGGTGAGCACCATACCAACAATCTGAGCTATCGTCTTTCTTTTACTAGGAAGGGTTTTATCATCAGAACATTTCTCAGTCATGCAGTCTAAACAACTGTAAAAGAGATCAGGTTTGCTTTAGATACTTCTCAAAATCTGTCGAATTGTGTGTCATTTTAGCCAGCATTCTTGCCATCTAAATATCATTTACGGCTTGTACAATCACCAGAGTATTGGCTATGCTGTCCCGACATAGACGCCATATCGTAGTCTCACTCAATATTTTAGCGTACGTTTCGACAAACACTGCTTTAAACGCAATGACTATCCCAAGAAAATCAGCCAATTTAATGCAGATTTGATGTAAGGGAAATGAGTTGTCGTCAAGCATTTGTACGTGAAAATACATGAATTTTGCATGTTCGCTAAACAATTGTGGCAAAATGCTCAAACTGCACAGCTATGACGCAACACAGCTATTTTTGAACTGGTATGCAATTAGTTTGCAATTAACCGGTCGCATCATTTGACAGACTTCTTCCATTTGTGCAATGACCACGGTACGGCATGGGTGAAAATGCTTACCTTCCATCTAAAGTAACTAGTATTCCCCACACAATAGGAAAAATGCAACACTTTCCCAGTGTCTTCATGGCAGGCAGTGAGCAAGGTTTATTATAAATTGTGTAATCCATCATTCCAATAAGATACACACCTAAACCGACAAAGTTAAATAAATAATGCTCAGTTAAACTAGTCACCTTGTCATCTTGATTAAAAACTAATGCTTATAAAGAAGAGAGCAGCATTCAATGCCACATTGCAGCAAACATTGTCAAAAAATTTCACAATTAATTAATAAAGCATATAGTTATCAGCAATCGTAATTTTTGATACATATTTGATCAGCGTTCCCGAGAATAGTTTCCGACAATGTATTTCAGACTATTGAATGTAGAAATTGTTGAGTATATGCAACAACATAAAGGGAATTAGTAGTAAATGACACGATTTTCACCACATGTGTTATGTCAAATAAATAGAATGTGTCTCAGTTTACCATAATGTTGAATTAACAGATATAAGCCTTGACAGCACCATCAATTATTGTGTAATATGAAATTGTAATCGTTGTCAAATGAATTCTTGTTCGGGCGAAAACTTTGTTCTCAAACATAAGTAACATTCAATATGACACGTATATAGATGTCATTGACACATTTTACATAGAACGTTTAGACACGTTTTCAGTAGTGAAAAAAGGAAATATATTTTAAAGACATAGGTAAGATTTTGTGAATTACATCAAGAGTGACAGCCAGTGGAACTTTGAAAGTCGTCGTAAAACTGCTATTTTAAGCATGTTTTCTTTTAGAAAAAAATTGCTGTAAAATATCGATCTCCATGTATGTGGCACATATCATTTCCAAGTATATACATCTATGTATATTCAAGTTGGTCGTTAAGATATTGACCACCATAAGAGCGAATTCCCAACAAAGTGTTACGTCATACTTACCTAAAACAAACAGGATAAAAGCTGGACATGTGTAATACAAAATACCGTATGCCAAGCGAAAGGAGCATTTTGGACAGTCAAAAACCATTTTTTCAAAGATTTCTTCTGCGGCAACAAGAAGAAGGACACCGGTGAAGTTTGCGATGAAATTTCTGTTGGTAAACACCAAATTTGAGAGACGTCCAATAATCATCATGAGCCTGGAGGAACAAAAACAAGAAAGTAGTGAAGGGTACTTGTAGCCTATGCGTCGTCCTATTTGTCTGCACTCTGTATGTACTCACTCCTTGTAGGTTTCCTCTTTTTATCGGACCGTCTTTGACGTTTTTAATATTGGCATGTTAAATATTAGTTATATTTACTCTGCGACTTTTACTGTTCACTTTCCCTGACTGAAAACTGTCCGTAAGACAATCAGGTTTGTAAACGAGGTTCACGGTCTACATTTTTACTACAAATGATAGAGCTTAAGATTCAGGACTAGGTCCAATAATTTTCAAAATTTTCACATCTCCTCTCAGTGATAGGAATCCTAAGATGTTGACAATATTATTTTAAGGTGACCCAAGTATGTATACGGCCTTTCTGACAACAAATTATGGTAGTAGAGTTACAAACGTATGTCGCATTATAGAAACTGAGTGCTGTCAAACTTCCTGTGTCTAAACAATTTTGTTTTAATCTGCAGAAATTCACGAGTTTTCATGAGCACTGGAATGTTAAAGGTAGAACGGATATGTCATAAATGTGTAACGGATATTCAAACTCACTTTAACAGGCATGATCTAGACTTCTTTCAGCCCAATCATATCAGAATATATCTTGCATATATAGGTTTCAACTTTTGTTTTAGCGTCAGTTTTAATCTAAGGCGCTTTCTCTCCTGAAATTAAATAGCAGACAATTCATAGGGGAAACCTGACATAAGTCTTCCAAGGGCTGTAGAATTCGAGGGCCAGCTGGGAAGCTCCTCCTGGATTTTTTCGTGCTGTCAATATATTGATTTCGTGTTTATACAAATTACCCAAATCCTCGCTAAGCTAGGTTTTCCCCTTTGGCAATTTGGTCAATTTGGCCCTGCTTCCACTAAACACGATTCTCTCACAGAAAACAACGCGGGATGCTTTGACCCGTGTCAACCTTTGAAACTCTGAAACGCTTTCCGCATACAGCTTGTCCTCGTCGGTACAATACTGATACTAGTATAGAAATAACGGGCGACGCGCTGACCATTAACGTTTATTTGTGGGCAAGGGCGAGAGGAAAGCCAAAAATTAACGGGCGAGGCTTGCCGAGCCCGTTAAT
>LD358380.1:0-12180 GCA_001465055.1 Ptychodera flava | reverse complement strand
TTTACCTTACTCTGTAGCAACAAATTATGGTCAGGTGCCTTATTTTTCAATAATTTTTGACAAACTTTTCAAAATCCTATAAACCCAAAATATTTCCAATCGTGTTACAATTACTTTCACGTCTCGACCAATCGGATCGCAGTATTTGCGTCATGTATGATGTAATTAATGATAGAAAACTATGTTTCGAATATTACTCTTGACTTTTTACATAAATGCCAGCTAACCGTCGTCTGTTGAGCATTTAACCATCTACATAATCTGCTTTAAGTGCTGAAAGAAGGTCTGGACTGCTGGAACCGGTGACAACAAATTCTGGTGGTAGAGTCACAAATTTTAAAGGACGTTTATCACATTATAGAAACTGGGTGCTGTCAAATTTCCTGTTTCTAAATAATTACAAAACTAAATTTTTGCTTTGTTCTTATTAATTCAATGTACTTGCCGACACTGAAATGTAATCATTCCTCAAGTTGACATTGATCTTAACCTATTTATAGGAATTTTGCCGCTGAATAATTCCAAATAGGAAAAATTAGTTCAAGGCTACTTTGGTGGCATACATGAAATTAATGACAGGTCTTGTGCATCAGATATACCACAGGATGTCAGAATGTCACTTTTTGCTCACGTGTTTACACACGTGAGCATATGTCGCAGCGATGTCTGTCTGTCTGTCTGTCTGTCTGTCTGTCTGTCTGTATGTCTGTCTGTCTGTTGGTCCGATATCTCAAAAACGGCTTATCAGATCAGAATCAAATCTGGTACATATATTCAGTTAGCAAATGGCAAGAACTGATTAGATTTTGGTGGGTGTGGCTTGCATACATTTTGCTCATTTGCATAATTAATGATTTTAGAAAAAATGGATATACATTAAAAACGACTACACACAATTTGATGAGATTTGCTACAAATGTTGATCACACCAAGATATATCAGCGATGGAAAGCATTAAGGGGTGACATGAAGATAGTTGCTAATTTGCATATTTAATGAACTTTCCTATTTGGGGATATATGTCTGATTTGACTGGATCAAACTTGACCAAACTTGGTATGTATATTAAAGATATTATTATTTAACATTACTGAAAGTCATTAACCGTTTTAACTTTAGCCAATTCCTAATTTGCATATTTAATGAACTTTGCTAATTAGGGATATATATTTGAATTGACTGGACCGACGTTGATGAAACTTGCTACATGTATTTGGAGCTACTATGATACAACATTTTTGAAAGTCTTTAAGCATTTTTACTTCAGCCAATCCCGAATTTGCATATTTAATGAACTTTCCCATTTAGGGATATACTGGTATATCTGAATTAACTTGATTGTAGTTGTTGAAACTTGCTATATATATATCAAAGATACTGTGATACAACATTATTGAAAGTCAAAAGACATTTTTAATTCAACCAATTCCTAATTTGCATATTAAATGAATTTTCATAATTAGGGATATCTATCTGAATTGACTTAATCAAAATTGATGAAACTTGCTATGTACATTAAAGACACTATAATACAATATTATTGAAAGTCATTAAGCATTTTCTCTTCAGCCAATTCCTAATTTGCATATTTAATGAACTTTCCTAATTAGAGATATATATCTGAATTGACTTGACCAAAGTTGACAAAACTTGCTACATATATTGCAGATACCATGATACAACATTATTGACAATCATTAAGCAATTTTACTTAAGTCAATTCCTAATTTACATATTTAATGAACTTTGCTTGTTAGGGATATATACTGGGATTTTCTTGATCAAACTTGGAAAAACATGCTATGTACATTGATGATTATACCTGGTTAAAACAATCTTGAAAGTCATTTCACATTTTCATGTCAGCTAGTTTATAATTTGCATATCTAATGAGCTTTCACAGCTCGGCATATATGGCTTGAAGGACTTGGCCAATGGTAATTACACTTGCTATATAAAATGGTGATACAATGAAAGCAGTCAAAGAACTTTAATATTTTTATTTCAGCTAACTTCATATTTGTATACTTCATGACCTTTTAGAATTAATCGGCGGTGATTATTGTTCATTATGTTGATCATAATACTTTCAATGAAGTTGCAAACATGTGGCAAAGGTTCAAATTTACACATGACCGGTATATAATGAAACACGTGAGCATTTTTAGTTCATATCTGGTTCAAACTGGCGTTCGTTCTAAAGATTGGTAACTGACCAAGGGCTCCGAGTACTTTTAGGTACACGTTACATGATCTTCGACTTATACCCGATGCTTACCCTTTAGGATTTTTTCAAAGTATGCAGAAATTCATGAAGTTTTCACAGAATCGGTGTTAAAGGTACAATGGGTATGTCATAAATGTGTCAAAAGATATTTCAACTCACTTCAACGGTCTAGACTTGTTTCAGTCCAATCATATCAGAATATATCTAACATTTATAGGTTTTGACTTTTTGTTTTAGCTTTAGCTTTAGGGCACTTTTTCTGCCATAATTAAATAGCAGATGATTGATAGGGGAACCTGACATAAGTCTTCTAATGGCCATGAAATTCGAGGGCTAGCTGTGAAGCTCCCCTGGATTTTTTGTCACATTGTCGATACATTAGTGTTTATGTAAATCCTCGCTAAGCTAGGTTTTGCTCCTTGGCACTTCGGTAAGGCTACGGCCCTGCTTTCACTGAAACACGATTCTCCCACGGAAAACAACCCGGGATGCTTTGACCCGTATCAACCTCTGAAACTGCGAAATTCGTTTCACATACAGCTTACGCTCGTCGGTACAATGCTGATACCTGGTAATCGGCTCACGCGTGACATGGTTACATATTTGCAGCTTCTTAACTTTCCTTTCCTTATTGTAGGCGGTAAGTTAAAAGCGGGCACTTGAAACATGGGGGACATAATTTTAGTCTTTTCTACAGTGATTATATGAGTCAGCGGAATTGCAGGAACAGGGTTTAAGAGATTTTCTTAAAATTGTTTTCACTGTGTCCCAAATTCGCTATGGGACTGGGCAACGTTGACTTCGAGGCCACTGATCCTTCAGATACATACAAACCCATACTATTAGCTATTGTTTACCGATCAAAGAGCACCTGATTCGCTATACGTCGGGATTATAAAATTGCGTCAAAAATGCTTTGCATGGCGAATCGTCGAACTGTTACAATCAGTTGGAGCAACACTTTTACTTTCATGCAAAACTTATCGGTGTCAGTGACAAATAATTCGCGACAAATGTAAAACAAACATAATAACATACTTATGATAAGACGATTCTAAACAGACAGGCTCCTATTTTCTTTCTCCAAGACAATAAGCGCAGCACAAACGTATCAAACGGCCTTGTCCACCTGTTCACCAGACTTCTTTTGACGCACAAGTCGATGATGTGAAGAACAAAGTGTATGAAGAACGTTTGTTCAGAATGTTCACATTGCCTGTTTTTACTGCTTTGTCTTTCTCTTCAGTTTCGGATTCAGATGATGAGATATTCACTTTCACTTTCGTCAAGGACCTGCTACATCGTCTTCAAAACGTGTACATTTACGCTATAAACCACACTCAGCAGAGGTACATCGAGACTGTGACCAGCTAACGACATTTGCACGAGCAACAGCGAGTCAAAATCGAGTGTATACCCATTGTTGGGGTGGTTTATTGCTAATGTATCATAATCTAAAATTGAAATTCGGCAGTCAAACGTAAAAAAGCTGAGAGGCCTTGCCTGTTCCAAACGAGCAATATTTCGAATATTGCACGATTACTTTCACGTCTCAACCAATCAGACCGCAGTATTTGCGTCATATATGATGCAATTAATGATAGAAAACTATGTTTCGAATGTTATTCTTGACGTGATACATAAATGCGAGCTAATCGTCGTCTGTTGAGCTTTTAACTATTGAAATATAAATGATCTGATTGAAGTGCTGAAAGAATGTCTGGATTGCTGGAATCAGTGCGAGTCGTATCCTTAAAGCGAACTGCTGTGGTCCGTGGGTTCAGCACTTCACTGAATCAGTCATTTTAAAAAACTGTACGTATGGGTTATCGGACTTTTCTCATTTTACCAAGATTCTGAAAATGACCCCAACCCATCAGTTTTCAATACCCGAGCAAAAGTACCCAAAGCCCCATGCTACACTTCCCAGGATGGCACCCCCATTGATGCGTCCAAAAAGATAGTTATGTAAATCTTTCACATTGCACAGATTTTTATGCCACCTAATCTTGCCATCTGATTGCATGGAGCCAGGGTTTATATTCTCAACAAGAAGACCTGCGCAACATTTGGAAGCTACGCTAATTTCGAAATACCAGCTTGAGAGCTGAACTCCCCATCAGGTTTGACTGGTCTACTTTGATTTCGATTCTTAAATTTTAATCAGATTCAGCTGGATGAACTCACCGACGAAGAGCTTATACAGGCAGCGATGGCGATCGAACAACAACAACGATTTTTCAATTTCTTGTTGAGCGTTTTTCAAATAATATTTTTCAAGTTTTAACTGACACGTTCTTGTAAATTTATGCTGCCTATGCTCATGAACCCTCGTCTCAACTTCCGTCTGAAATAACAACATTGTTCACTTGTATTTAACGTTATCATATTATAATGAGGTTATAAACAGCGTTCCCGAAACCCTCGCTTGCCGTTTTTAACCTTTAAAGATGCCACGTTTTGTTGCTAGTCCTCAGTCTCTAGCACAATATCTGGGTTATCATGCTGCTGTAGTTTTTTGGGCTATATCACAAAAACATTAAAGATTACCCACATGATAATCACCAAATATCTTTGAATGGTTATTCAGAAAAATATTGACTAAAGCCGGGAATATGTTACATAACACCACTGAGAGCTTATTAAAATCTAGTTTGTTCTTGTTTTTTGCGACAAAGGTAAGAATACCCAGTTACTTCAAATTTACAATCACAACACACCTAGGGAGTTCTTTCGACCAAAATTGAAAATTGAAAATGAACCATTCCATAATGAATCAAAGTAAAACTTAAGTTGCCCACGCGGTAAGAGTTTAAAAAAAGGTAACATAAATGGCATGAAGGGTTTCAATAACAAAGTGTCATTAGAAAAACTCGTCATGGAAAAGAGGGTTTGTGTAAGTATAGCATAAAGTTTCATGAAAAGAGTTAAGAATAAAAAGAGACATATGTTGAACAGTGTATCACATAAGTATCACATAAGTCTGATTTATTGACACACAGATTATAGGTACCATTGGCTCACCACAGCTAATCTCAATAGTTCATAAAATAGTGAAACATACAAAAAGAGTATACACAAAATGGACACAACTTATATATGAATGTGTGGAGTTGGTTTTGGTTTATTAGAGATTATACGTGTCTGATTTATTGCCATGGAGATTTCAATCGGTTATCCCTTTTGATGCAAAGTGGTGTATACAGAAACAAAAGGTTGTCATCATGTAGGTTATACAGTAGAGTTTCATGTGATGAATGACCACATGTGTAGTCAACGGGCGTATGGGGTCAATTTTATGACAGCCCTGTTTCGATGTGCAGGGTATAGTACTTACACCATACTTGGTACAGCATATAGGAGATGAGGTCTGAATTACCTTGTTAGGGCCACTGCTTAACCCATAAGGTGATTATGTTTACAGTGATATAACCTGATGAAAATGTTGAATGATCTCACAATAACACCAGTGAAACAGTTGTAATGTTAACTTGTTTATTGTAAAAAACTACAAAAACACTACTGAAAATCTTAGTAAGTCAACATTTGAAAAATGTACATACAGTACAAAGGCTTAACTATTAAACTCAGCTATCCTTTCATCTGGGTATGTTATTGTAAAATGAGCAACATGTTTTGTTTGTTACATTTTATAAACATGACCATCAATGTTATCTATGAAAATGTAGAGTACAGAGAACTGAATGGATGTTGTTTGGCAATATGTATTTGATAAAAGATGGGTTCAAACCACAAAGCAAGGAGATGTACTTTATATAGTCATTATTCGTCATTGAGTAGACTGGAATGAATGGGAGATCACACACAATATCTACATGAGTATGATATCAGTGAACTCTGTGTGTTGCACGGTCAGTGTTGAAAGTCAGTATAAAAATCACTATGGAAAGTCTTAGGAAGTAAACATTTCAACAAAGTACATACAGTACAAAGGCTTATCTATCAAAATCAGCTATCTTTTTATGTGGGTATGTTATTATAAATTGATCAACATGTTTTGTTTGTTACATTTTATAAACATGATCATCAATGTCATCTATGAAAATGTAGAGTACAGAGAAGTAAATGGATGTTGTTTGGCAATATCTATTTGATAAAAGATGGGTTCAAACTGACAAAGGCTCAAAGCAAGGAAATGTACTTTATATAGTCATTATTCGTCATTGAGTAGACTGGAATGAATGGGAGATCACACACAATATCTACATGAGTATGATATCAGTGAACTCTGTGTGTTGCACTGACAGTGTTGAAAGTCAGTATAGAAATTACTATGAAGAGTCTTAGGAAGTAAACATTTCAACAAAGTACGTACAGTACAAAGGCTTATCTATAAAAACTGAGCCATTGAAATGAATGGGAGATCACACACAATATCTACATGAGTATGATATCGGCGAACTCTGTGTGTTGCACTGTCAGTGTTGAAAGTCAGTATAAAAATTACTATGGAAAGTCTTAGGAAGTAAACATTTCAACAAAGTACATACAGTACAAAGGCTTATCTATAAAAACTGAGCCATTGAAATGAATGGGAGATCACACACAATATCTACATGAGTATGATATCGGCGAACTCTGTGTGTTGCACTGTCAGTGTTGAAAGTCAGTATAAAAATCACTATGGAAAGTCTTAGGAAGTAAACATTTCAACAAAGTACATACAGTACAAAGGCTTATCTATAAAACTCAGCTATCTTTTTATGTGGGTATGTTATTATAAAATGAGCAACATGTTTTGTTCGTTACATTTTATAAATATGACCATCAATGTCATCTATGAAAATGTAGAGTACAGAGAAGTAAATGGATGTTGTTTGGCAATATCTATTTGATAAAAGATGGGTTCAAACTGACAAAGGCTCAAAGCAATGAGATGTTCTTTATATTCGTCATTGAGTAGATTGGAATGAATGGGAGATCACACACAATATCTACATGAGTATGATATCAATGAACTGTGTGTGTTGAAAGTCAGTATAAAATCACTATGGAAAGTCTTAGGAAGTGATCATTTGAGAAATGTACATACAGTACAGAGGCTATCTATAAACACTGAGCTATTGAAATGAATGGGAGATCACACGCAATATCTACATGAGTAAGATATCAGTGAACTCTGTGTGTTGCAGTGACAGTGTTGAAAGTCAGTATAAAAATCACTTTGGAAAGTCTTAGGAAGTGATCATTTGAGAAATGTACATACAGTACAAAGACTTATGTATAAAAACTGAGCTATTGAAATGAATGGGAGATCACACACAATATCGACATGAGTACAATATCAGTGAACTCTGTGTGTTGCACTGAATGTTGAAAATCAGTATAAAAATCACTATGGAAAGTCTTAGGAAGTAAACATTTCAACAAAGTACATACAGTACCAAGGCTTATCTATAAAACTCAGTTATCTTTTCATGTGGGTATGTTATCATAAAATGAGCAACATATTTTGTTTGTTACATTTTATAGAAATGACCATCAATGTCATCTATGAAAATGTAGAGTACAGAGAAGTAAATGGATGTTGTTTGGCAATATCTATTTGATAAAAGATGGGTTCAAACTGACAAAGGCTCGAAGCAAGGAGATGTACTTTATATAGTCATTATTTGTCATTGAGTAGACTGGAATGAATGGGAGATCACACACAATATCTACATGAGTATGATATCAGTGAACTCTGTGTGTTGCACTGACAGTGTTGAAAGTCAGTATAAAAATCACTATGGAAAGTCTTAGGAAGTGATCATTTGAGAAATGTACATAGAGTACAGAGGCTATCTATAAAAACTGAGCTATTGAAATGAATGGGAGATCACACACAATATCTACATGAGTATGATATCAGTGAACTCTGTGTGTTGCACTGACAGTGTTGAAAGTCAGTATAAAAATCACTATGAAGAGTGTTAGGAAGTAAACATTTGAAAAATGTATATACAGTACAAAGGCTTATCTATAAAAACTGAGCTATTGAAATGAATGGGAGATCACACACAAT
Organism: Ptychodera flava; assembly: GCA_001465055.1. Classification (NCBI taxonomy): domain Eukaryota; kingdom Metazoa; phylum Hemichordata; class Enteropneusta; family Ptychoderidae; genus Ptychodera; species Ptychodera flava. Next base: position 3,928 of record LD358380.1, on the reverse strand, counting down.
ATCTACATGAGTATGATATCGGCGAACTCTGTGTGTTGCACTGACAGTGTTGAAAGTCAGTATTAAAATCACTATGGAAAGTCTTAGGAAGTAAGCATTTCAACAAAGTACATACAGTACCAAAACTTATCTATAAAACTCAGCTATCTTTTTATGTGGGTATGTTATTATAAAATGAGCAACATGTTTTGTTTGTTACATTTTATAAACATGAACATCAATGTCATCTATGAAAATGTAGAGTACAGAGAAGTAAATGGATGTTGTTTGGCAATATCTATTTGATAAAAGATGAGTTCAAACTGACAAAGGCTCAAAGCAAAGAGATGTTCTTTATATAGTCATTATTCGTCATTGAGTAGACTGGAATGAATGGGAGATAGTTAGTAAAGGGAAAGCAACTCCACACATCGTTCATATATTAGTGATTTGCGTTTAATGTATAGTAGTGTGTATTTTTTTGTTTCACTGTCTTGTGTATAGAACCGATTAGGCGCGGCTATTGGTAGTAAAGGGAAAGCAACTCCACACATCGTTCATATTTGGGTTGTTTGCGTTTTATGTATGATATCGTGTATAATATAAGTGTATATCCTGTTTGGCTTTTTCATGTAAATTCATGCTCAGCAGATAACTTATAAAGAGACAGATTTAACAAAAATGCATTCAAATCTACAACACTGATATTTTGCAGTACCCTTCAAAATATGATCACTAAAGCTGTAGAGTCCTAATATTTTTTATGTGAAAAGTCTATTTCATAATTCTGACATGTCCCTGTTCCAAATAAAATAGATTTAATAGCAAAAACGGCCAGATTTTTTTGTGTCAAGTTAAAAAAATGGTAGAATTTGGTTTTAGCTTTATGACTGAAATGTTCAATGTAAACTTTGGGGTAAGGGGTAAGTTTTGGTTATATATCATGAAAACTATAGAAGATATTGCATGTTACAATATGTCATTCTAAAGATTAGTAAAGTATCTTTCTAATGATACCTAACAAGCCAGGTTATATTCAACAACAACTTTAGCAGATAACTTATAGGAAGACAGTTTTAACAAAAATGCATGCAAATCTGCAACACTATTATGTTGCGGTACCCTTCAAAATATGACTGTTACAGCTGTAGATTCCCAATATTTTTTCTGTTAAAAGTCTATTTCATAATTCTGACATGTCCCTGTACCAAATAAAATAGATTTAATAGCAAAAACGGCCAGATTTTTTGTATCAAGCTAACAAAATGGTAGAATTTGGTTTTAGCTATGACTCGAATTTTCAATGTAAACTTTGGGGTAAGGGGTAAGTATGGGTTATATATCATGAAAACTATAGAAGATATTGCATATTACAATATGTCATTCTAAAGATTAGTAAATTATCTTTCTAATGATACCTAACAAGCCAGGTTATATTCAAAAACAAGCTCAGCAGATAACTTATAGGAAGACAGTTTTAACAAAAATGCATGCAAATCTGCAACACTATTATGTTGCGGTACCCTTCAAAATATGACTGTTACAGCTGTAGATTTCCTATATTTTTTCTGTTAAAAGTCTATTTCATAATTCTGACATGTCCTTGTATCAAATAAAACAGATTTCAGACAAAGCATTGCATTTTTTATTATGCCTAGCTAAAAAAATGGTAGAATTTGAGATTTTCTGTAATTTGTAATGTTAAATTTTGGGGTAAGGGGTAAGTTTTGGTAATTATATTTGACAAAAACTGTAGAAGATATTGCATAATGCAATATGTCATCTTAAAGAAGAATAAATTCCCTTTCTTATGATACCAAACAAGTGAGGTTATGTTCAAAAATGAGCTCAGCACATGACTTACAAGAAGACATATTTGACGAAAATGCATTTGGCTTAGAAAAAAGTGATTTTGCGGTACCCTTCAAAACATGACCATAACAGCTGTTGCGTCCCTATATTTTTCTATTAAAATTCCATTTCGTATTCTAGGGATCCCAAGGGTTCTGAAAAATACAGGTTTGTTATCCTGGGGGGGGGGGTGCACGTAGACCCCCTCTAGCCCACGGACTAGAAGCAATGGTTGATTAATGACAAGGGAGAGAAGTGTTATTTTTTAGTTACTTTTTTTTTCACAACAACTGTAACGCTGCCGGGGGTCGAACCCAGCACCTCTAGCATGTGAAGCACTGCCTATAACCTGTACTCCACGAGAGCAAGTTGCGAGAAAGGGATGCAATGTTTAATATAAACGTTAGGATAATAATGCTAAGCAGGAACTGATTAATTTATAATGTTCACTTGTAATGATTTCAAAGTCTTTTACGCATTTTACTTCTTTTATTGAATTTATGCCTCTGCATTGATTGCTTTATTGCCTGTCTTTATTTTATCTCTACATTGTCGTGTTTGCTGTATGTGCAGATTTGTTATTGTTTGAATATTTTTCATATTATTTGTTTATTTGCACAGTTAAAGTATAAAATTGTTACTTGTTTAGGATGTTTTATATGTTTGAAAACTTTGTTTTTGACATTCATTATTGAATTTGTCATTTGCTGCCTTTTTTACGATACGAAAGGTGTGTGTTTCGTTTTCGACAGGATACACTTTTATATAAAAGTGGTTCATCACTCAACATGTATGAAATGCAATATTTCATTACTATTGTAGATGAAAACGTGAACAACAATTCGTTGGATATGCCACGGAAATAACATAAAAATTCCATCCATTGACGAAGTGAATTACAGAAGCAAACGAAATTCACTGCAAATATAATAATTCAAGGTCCATACACTGTCACTAGCACTAACTTCGTCTGGTTTGTGCATTCCCAGTATCACACATCAGCGGCAGTGGCCTCCTGAGTTGTAAACTTAGGCGTGATATTAGTTTTTAGACCGTCTCAAAACATTTGGCATAATATGGTGTTATATGCAGAGTTGCAATGAATCGATGAAAAGGACTGACTGTAAACTTGAAGGGCAGAGAATTGAAATATGCTGAACAAGTAAAATCCACGCCACAGCTTTATCGCCGAAACGCCTCCACCACATGAACTCATAAAGATAAGTTGGAAATAAGTCGGAAGATGTGAAGCCAATCCAAGTTCTCATGGCATGCATCCACATGCCTTCAAAGGTGTTGGTGTGGGCGAAGGTTTTAGGATCCACAAAATGAAGACCATGATTAGCGGTGAAATGAGAGAACTGAGGAGACTTGGACAACCAAGAATAAGGCCCCTGTCACTCATCAGAATAATACTGTAACCTGGAGGAACAATTCGATAAAGCATTGGCATTACGTACGCCGGTCAACAGAAATTAAAAAGCAAGCACAAATATCGCGACCAATGACTCCAATCACCAAATGTCTGTCACTGTGTCGACTCAAGCTGTATTTGGACTTCCGGAACTTGAATTCATTGTATATAGAGTTGTTTTTTTTACATCCGTGTATTCATAAATTTCCATAATACAGCCTGACTTAAAATCTATTGGGAGGCATGATCGCAAAGATAAAGGAAAAAATTTGTGGACTAAAATTAAACCAATCAATACCAGAGTTTGAACTAATGTACAGGTGTGATTTTCAGTCTGTAGAAGAAGTAATGCAAATAAAAACATACAAAGATTTTTTGACCGTCACATTGATTATTATTTGCATTTGAATGAACTCTTAATTCTGTTATGTAACTGTGTGCCGTCTTTGGCAACGGCTATATTGAAAAGGGGTCAATATGGCCATTGCCGTTGGGGCCAGTTTGTACATGACAACAAATTTTATGAATAAAACGTAAGAGGGGACATATTGTACCCGGAATGAGAAGAAATTATTGCCGCGATCACATGAACTAACTAACCCTAACCCTAAAAAGTCTGTGATTGTCTTCATTTGCTTGATTTTGTGTCGGGTGAAGCACAGTGGGAGCCAGAAATTGGGGTTA
>LD358378.1:57807-70769 GCA_001465055.1 Ptychodera flava | reverse complement strand
CCTAGTATAGTTTTTATATTATTCGTAGGGGTCACTGGTCCTTCAAACAAAGTTCACATGACCCTCTCTCTTTCGCTACTCTAAACTTTCTTTCTCTTATGAAAGGAATAATTATTCACGATATGTAAATCGATGGGAAGATCGAACTGTTCCATACCAGACACTCTATGTGAAAATAGTCCCATCTTAAACAGGCTGCGCATTGATATATTTCACTGTAATTAGACTTCTTTTCCTAGCCTTCGCTACACTCGCAACACCTAAATACGTAGCGAGGGGGTAGTCTATAAAAAGTTTGCACCTCGGATCTTGCAGTGTATAAGCAACAGGTGGGTTACCCAATTCAATATTTACGAACAAGTGTGCACCCACGCGACTACGAGCTGTTGTTGGTGTCATTTCGACCCTTTTATTTTCCCCGGGAGTTTAGTAAACGAACAGTTACCATGGTTTATGTACAAGGACCCAACTTCAAGGTGGCTGGAGAGAAGATTTCCGAACTCTCAGCGAAGCAATCACGCGATCCCCTGACAATCCTGTCTTCATAGTAGGTGATTTCAATTGGTGTGACATGACTTCTCATCTCCCTAATTTATATCAGTATGTCATAGTTCCCACACGTCTTGTCAGAACTGTCGACATGTCATGGAAATATTCTCCAATGCATATCGCTCCATTGGCAGACCAGCTCTTGGGCATTCAGATCATAACGTTAGTACATTTGATCCCGAAATATCGTCGAAAGCTAAAAACTGAAAAACCATAAGTCGAAACCATACAGGTTTGGTCTTCGGGGGGCATTTGCGATCTGCAAAACTGCTTTGAAATAACAGACTTGGACACTTTTAAAACGTCTTGCATTAATACCCAGGAATTGGTTGATACTGTTTCCTATTATGTGAAGTTTTGAGAAAAGATTGTGGTAAACACCAAATCAGTACGTGTATTCCCGAATAAAAAGCCTTGGGTAACAAAAGAATTAGAAATGTTTCAAAATGTCAAGAAATTAGCATCTGTGCAAGGCGACAGAAGGAAATATAGGGAAGAAGAAAGGAATTTAGACGGCAGGCTAGAATTGCGAAATATAACTACAGAGTGAAAGTTGAAGAGAAATTGAAAACAAATAATTGTAAAGCTCAATGGATGGGTTGAAAGTTATGATTGGTAAAAAACAAAACACCCGTCTAAATTCATTTCCTCATGGTTTTTTGCCTTCCCCGATGAATTAGATAAATTTTATGCCCGTTTTGATGTAAGAGGTTTTAGCGCTGAATGTGTAACACTGTCTCTGAGTCTGATGCATGTCTCTAATCAGATTGAGATCTCCCAAAGTGATGTTGAAGGGAGCTTTGTAAAATTAAACAGTAACAAAGCAGCAGGTCCCGATGAAATTATCGGAAGGGTATTGAAAAATTGTGCCAGACATCTTAGTCCCATTTTTACCTACATTTTCCAGATGTTACTAAATCTTCATGTTGCCCCCGTCCCCCGTACGTGATTTTCAACTTGATTCAAAAACTGACTGACCTCCCAGATGAGCATTTCTAAAACATGGTGACCCCTCCATCACCAAAGTCAAAAACAGGCTGCCCCGCCTGCTGAAGATACTGACGGGTCCCGAATGTTCTATTTTTAAAATCACGGAGACTTGTAATGGCTGAGTTGAGACACAACGGAGGGACTGTAGTTTGCTAATTCAAGTATCTATGGGGGTGGAGAGTTGAGTGGGTTCAGGGTGAAAAATGCGTGTATGGTAATTTTAAAAAACGCGACCCACCCTTGACTGCTAATTACATCTCTGAACATTTTGTCGATCCACTGTTTTGTGCATAATGTTAGGCGCCAGATGAAATGGAGTTTTTCCAAATGTTTGAAGTGATCAAAGTGTTTCAAAGTTTCTCTTCTAACATACCATGCAGCACCGTGGGAGGATCAATAACAAACAGGTAACAGGTTAACCGAGAGAAACGGTAATTTTGTCAATGTCTATTATGCTCCATGTAGCCAGGGAGCTTTCTCAGAAGCTAGAAAGAGTGGCATAAATATCTAGTTGAAGATTTGAATATTCAATACTTCTATATTTACTTCATAATTTGTAATCAGAGGTTATGACATGTAACTTCAACAGTTAGATTTAGAAATTATCAGCATTTTTCTACAAATTTATGAACATATGACTTGTGTGTCGTGAGAGTGATTGATTCTTTTTCATCGATATTTATTTATTTTGCTATATGTGCTCCTCTTTGTCTTTTGAGATTTGTTTTTGCTTTTCCACCACAGGCGATGCTAATTGGAGCATTACTTCCTCATCCTCAATGACTTTCAAAATTACGTAGTATAATTTTGTTTATCTGGTTTTTAAACTTGTATAAAATATTGATGCAAGGAGGTAGTACATTGTTGCTACAGATGATATTAAAACCCATTAACAACGAGATTTATCGTCAACGGTACAAGAATATTTAGAAGCAATTTTTCTCTGCTAAGCATTGCCCTGAGTTTGTATTGGATGTTGTTATTTCCGATAAATCATGAGTGAAAATATGACCGAAGTCTGTAAATCTCAGAACAAAATAGAGAGAACTGTTACACAATATTACTGATGGGAAGGCCGATAACTTGTTTGATGAACGCATAAGCTTACGCTGGGATCACTTTCTCGAATTGTAATCAATATCATAATCAGATGCGTATTCTTCGCAGATTTCAATGAAGTGCTTTTATTAACTGCGTAGAAGATCGTTTATCATGAATCCTCCAATTTTGCGACCTCCAGCATTTGGAAGTAATACATTTGTGAGCATTTCTTCCTCATCCAGGTATCCAATAACTTTCAAAATTACGTAGTATAATTTTGTTTATCTGGTTTTTAAACTTGTATAAAATATTGATGCAAGGAGGAAGAATTAAATCTTACATATTATCACAAGAAACAAAGCGACTGATTGCTGTATTCTGATTGTTTGGAGAGCATACTGAAGTTGTAAGCGGCTCTAAGTCTGAAAGCAGACGAAGAATTATCACCTTTATTCACACTTTGGAGGAGCTAGTTTAACTTGGATAACCAAACCTAGGAAATGCGTTATTATGGCATATAACAATACTTCGGATGGCACGCAGTTTAAAATACACATAGTACATTGTTGCTACAGATGATATTCAAACGCATTAAAAACGTCAACGGTACAAGAATAAAATTTTAGAAGCAAATTAGCTCAGCTACGTAGTGCCCTGCGTTGGTATTGGTTGTTGTTATTTCTTATAAATCATGAGTGAAAATATGACCGAAGTCTGAAAATCTCAGAACAAAATCGAAAGAAATGTTACACAATATTACTGATGGGAAAGACGATAACTTGTTTGATGAACGCATATACTTGGGATCTCTTTCTTGAATTCTTATTCGAATCGTAATCAATATCATGATCAGATGCGTATTCTTCGCAGATTTCAATGAAATGATTTCAATTAAGGAGCATCTGCGTAGAAGATTGTTTATCATGAATAGACCAATTTGGCAACCTCCAGCATTTGAAAATAGTACATTTATACTACCAATATAAACATTAAGAAGAAATGGTTAAGACCTCGATGCAACAGAAAGGGTGTTTGAGTCCACATATTTCGATACAAATCGGGAAGGAGGATTTTACCTTTAGCCTTTACTAAGTGTTCTATATTCCGAACACCATCGACTCCCTAGCTTACCTGTGAATTAAGCGGAACACGTGTCTCCTCTTTCACCACCTCTTTTTCTCCGTATAAATTGGCTTCCCGTTTTCTCTGTGCATGCCAAAATATCAAGTTTCACCCCAATAGAATCATATTAAATGCATACATAATGGGGAAGGGGGGGCATATATCCCCATTACAAAAGGAAGGGTGCTTTAACAGAAGAATTTCCCCTTTCCGAATAAGATTGAGATAACTGGGTGTTTACTCAACAGGTATAGTACACAATGCAACATCGTACTTATAACTGTACTTTCAGATCGCACAGCTTTGTTTAATTGGCTGTAACTAAGAAATTCGTGCCTTGTGTGCAGTTAATATGATACGGTTTATTGTTGTTTTCCTGAAATCATGTCGAAATGGACTTAATTGCATACGTGGAATGTCCGATGTTGTTTTCGTTATTGTTGGGAGGGGACGATCGGTCAGAATGAGAGGTCATAACCCTGAAGATAAAAGATAATTTTGTCGTTGGAGAAACCAGAACATAAATAATTATGCGGAACACTTGTCTCCTCTTTCACCACCTCCATAAAATTTTCCGGCAATATTTTTTACCAATCTAATGGGTTTTTTTTGTCTTGCCTGTGTATAACGCTCGGTCCTTTTAGTATTCAACGGTCGCATGTCATTATTTAGGTCATTCTGCACAAGTACCATACTCATAAAAATGGCGTGGTTTCACGTAAATACATGTGCGTGAGTTACCCGCTCCAATCGCAAACGCCTCAAACGGATTTTGAACAGTAGCCGTTGATGTCCGACGATGTCTCACATTCAAGAAGGAGCAGGGTGAAAACGTAAGCAAAACTCTGGTTCAATTCCCTGTAAAATGGCACCAAAAGCAAAAAATGAAACAACTCTGGTAGATGAGATGAAGGGACTGGAATTTTCGCTGTATTTCCACAGCATGGCGCACTACCTCAGTGCAGATTACTACGAAACCTTCGATCGTCGACTGACTTATCTGCATACCTTTGTCACAGCTATTGGTACCCTGAGTGGCGGCAGTATGATTCTGGACGCCCTGAAAACGTCGTCAGCAACTCCAGCGTGTAACCACCAGACGTGCTTGAACGTTATAGCGGCTATAGTGACTGTATCGGCCGGAATCTTTATCTCCCTTATCGAAACCCTTCGACGTACTGAGCACAGTCCGGTGAAAAAAGCAAGCAAACACTCGGAAGCCGCCAGGAGGCTAAAAGCCTTGCGTAAAGATGTAGCAGGCATTAATAAACAGGATGCTAAAGAGCTTCGCGAGGAATACACTAGAGTTATCGAAGACAGAAGCAAAATAGAGAAGGAATGCATAATGTCAGAAGACTGGACTTTCCCAAGGGTTCACCGACAGCTTTCTGACAAGTACAAGGCCATACAAGATAGCCTGGGAAAATTGGTTCCAAAGAAACCAACTTGGAAAGAGCGGATTTGGGAGGAGGCGTCTCTCATGAACCTGTTTATGCTTGCCGTGAAAATACTGGGTTTTTATGTATTTTGTTTGTTTTTTTGGTACTGCCATGTTTGCCTTTTCAAAGCATTCCAGGAAACCATCAACCAATGCCCCCAATGTAACATTACCTGTAATAATACCCTGTCAAATACTACACAGTGATTTATTACTGCTACGTCCAAGTGTGAATCGAGTAAATCATTTGCTTACTTACCTTTTATCATTGCTGGAACATAATTGTGGCAGAAAGTGCAATTGTCTATTGATGAAACACTTCTCGGAAACGAACAGAGACTTAATATATACCAGAGGTCGTAGCAGTCTGGACAGGCACATTTCAACACTTGGTGTTGTGTGGTGTGGTGTTGCGCAGTGTGACTTGGCGTGGCTTTGCCTCGTGCAGTGTGGTGTCGTGCGCGTATTGTGTTATTTAAAGGTATACTGTCACCTGTTCAATGTTTTCCACAATTACCATGGAAAGAGAAAATGTAACCAATCACAGATTTTAAGCGGGTGGCCGCTTTATAAAAACAGCGCCCTCACATGGGCATTTCGAATGCCAAAGAACGCCCCTTTGACCATATATGGGCATATTAAAGTCACAGGTGACTGTATACCTTTAATCTTTCCACTGTGTGGTATAATGTTATGCAGTGCTCAATATTATGTTACACAACATTACCTTTACAGTTTAGAATATTGTCATTACATTAAATAGTCTTGTTAATATGCTCTGTAGTGTCATCTTTATTTTCTGCAGTTTTGATGACGTTTTTGAATTATGTCATTATGTTATGTTCTTATATAATGCAGTTTGTGATGATATTTGTTGTTTTTAAACAGATCTTAAAATAGTCGTTTCATTGATATGATACAATTTTGTTGATTTTTTATACAACTATGGTGCAAGTTTTGTTCTTTGTGCATGTCAGTTGTTTTGAAATTATCTTGTGTGTTGTCATCATAGGACTTGCGGTTCTATGATAACGTTTGTTCCGCGCGCCTTTATAATATTTCAATTATGTCGTATAGCCTTGTGATCATAGCATACATAGTGATGTCAGTACAATTTATATTTTTTTAATCACATAGTGTATTTTTGCAAATATGTTCCACTCTACTTCTATCATATAATGTTATGTCTATAGTTTTGATGTTTATACCACTCCAGGTCATGTGACCTATTGTTCTTGCCATCCATTTATCCCTGAAATCACCACTGCCACCTATTGTTCTCATGCAAATTAGTAATCAGTCACACTTTTATTCATATGTAAATAACTAATCACCACACTTTAATGAAAGAAAATCATTATCATATCAATGAAAGTGTAGTGATTACACATTTAAATATGAAAAAAAGTATGGACGGTTACTAATTTGCATGAGAACAATAGGTCTAGTCGAGATGCCTAAAGCATTCACACACATTCAATAACACAATAAAGACAATTTTTCAACTGATATGTTATAAAATAATCGCAATCATACCAATCCATAATCCAATAACACTAGGTCAAAATTTGTAAGACAATAGTTGTAAACATAGACACAAAACAGCACAGAACAGACAGTAAATAGACGGTACAAACAAAGTCAAATTCATGAAAGAAAGATATATGGACCTCTGGCCAAAAGACCAAGAAGTGATGTCAGGTGTTTCGAACATCAAATTTTATAATTCAATTTTAACTTTCTTTGAACCATGCTCAATATAAGCAACATGATTTGTTGATGAAGATCTGTCTATTTTTTGATTCGGCGTCTTCTTAGGTTGGACCAATCCTGTCTGTTTTGTTATGTTGTTTCGTAGCGACTTAAGAAACTAGTTTACTTACAGCTTCCTCTGATTTATCACTAGATGAAAATGGTAGATGTATTCGACACATGCTTTTGTAGTGAGATCGACAAACATTTGAGGCGCGTAAACCGTCTTCTGATCTGTGACCTGTTTGTTCTTTGATAAGCTGCTCATCGAATTCCTGATGGTACAAAGATGTTGCCACATTCACCTGAAATTATCAAACACAAAACATATGTCACAAATAGCATGGAAATAAGTACAACCTTTTTATTTAATACGTTTGTGGAATAGAGGAAAGAAATTCTGTGATATTGCCACACACACAACAAAATATTTTGATCAATGAATTTAATTTTATAACTTTACAGAATTCATTTTATGATTGTATAAATATCTTAGTAAAAGAATAAATTACCTTGCCAGAATGCCCAGTGTGATGGCCTTCTATCCAAGCCATCTCGCACGTAAAGACGCCTACTTTCTGGTAGAAGAACTTGGCAAGGGTCGTCGATAGTACGGTCCTGTCGGCCGCGTGATGTTTACAAGTTCCTGACCATACCTGTGATGATTACAACTGTAACAGCACACCTACTCGTGCGATTAACTATACTTAATACATGTCATATATGGTCTTATAATGCTATGTGTTGTTCTCAGTGTGTTGTGTAGTCTTTCAAAGATGCTTGTCTTTATGCTATATGGTATTATCATTACGCTGTATAGTCATGTCATATTAAACGTAAACTAAAATTCAGAGTAAAATTGTGTGTGTGAAATGGCTTTTATAACACACGAGAATAACCGTATCTTTCAATAAGGTAATCAAAATCCCAAATCAAAATCCCATTGTTTGATCATTTGACATTGGACTATACCTTTCAACAAAGCTCTAACCCAAGACCTATTTTTCGTTTGTCAGCAATACTTATAGCATTAAAAACGAATTTCTTGCTTTCCTGGCTGTGTTAAATGGTAGAAATAAACAAGGAACCCTCTATCTTCGTCCATATGAGTCCTAGATCAGTCAATACTTCGGTCAATGAGATTTGGAAAGTCTCTCTCTCTCTCTCTCTCTCTCTCTCTCTCTCTCTCTCTCTCTCTCTAGCTTCATCATGACTTTGAAATCACGAAATTAACGGTTATTATGTCAATTATGCAACTTTATGTGTCAGCGCTCATGATTGCAATAATAATTGGTCTAAATTTCGGTCTCTGTGTGCGACGTTTCAGTACATGTTCAACAGTTTTTGTTAGGATAGGCCACCGACGCACTTATTATAATAATTGGGGAATCCAATGTGTTGTATGAGGGCGCCTTTAGTGACCTCAAAAGACCTCTAGTCATATATTAACTTTCTTGACTTGCACGAAACCTCCCCTACGCACAAACAACAGCACAACGGTGATCTTCCTAACAAATTTTCACTGCTTACAACGCCTTCACCCATGGTAGAACCATTCTTATCATCGTTCTCCTGTGCATCACCATTTCACCATTCACAAAGTCTGAAAAGATATCAGATAAACAATCTGTCTGTGACACCAGTTCTCCGAATGCAGCAAATTATGCAAATTCGTCTAACCATACTGAAAAGTTGCGAAACCTCGCCTGGAAGATAGCAGACAAAGCTCGGTTCCACGCCGTTTCCCACCATATCAGCAGTGAATACTACGAGACACGGGATCACATGATATCTTATTGCTCAACCGTCCTTTCCGCTGTTAATACAGCGAGTTCCGGGAGTTTACTGGCGGACTTTTATAACAAATACTCGATATACAAAACGATCACTGTGTTCACAGCGGCGATATCTGGACTCCTTCAAGCCTTTATCATAAATGTGAACAGTACACCATATTCTTGGAGAATGCTGCACAAGGAACACAGAAAAGCCGCCGTCGAGCTGCAAGACCTTCGCTTGCGAATAATCAAATGGTATGAGATCAGCCTGAATGATCCAAACAAGTCTCTCGCGGAACTAAGTGATGAATATGACAATTTCTTGGAAGAAAAAAAACGAATTGAGGGAAGTTACGTCAAAAGTGACAACTGGACTTGGAGTCAAGTGAAAAAGGAGATCGAGGATTCCGATGACCGCAGAGAACATGAAAAGGAAAAGGAGCAAGGGAGAAAAGAACTGTAGTCTTCGCTGATTTCTATGTCCAAAGAACCGGACAACGGGGCTATTGCATGGCATCTTATAATCTTATCAGTTGTCGTATGTGCACCTATCAGCTGTGATCAACTATACCGTCACCTCTCAAATGTTTTGTTGTAGCATAGGAATTTAAAATTTAGAATTTTAAAGAGTGAGTACAATGTTTTGAATGAGGTGTAAACGTATTTCTTATTTTCTGAATAACCAGACAACCCGAAGTATTGACTGATCTAGAACTCATATGGACGAAGATAGAGGGTTCCTCGTTTATTTCTACCATTTAACACAGCCAGGAAAGCAAGAAATTCGTTTTTAATGCCATAAGTATTGCTGACAAACAAAACATAGGTCTTGGGTTAGAGCTTTGTTGAAAGGTATAGTCCAATGTCAAATGATCAAAGAATGGGATTTTGATTTGGGATTTTGATTACCTTTTTGAAAGATACGGTTATTCTTTCATTAATTTTATTCTGTATATTAACGACAGAAATGACAAGACTTCACTTTATCAACATAGCATATATATATGTATGATAGCATCAAAACAGGTCCAATAATCAGTATCATTCAAGGAAATAAATTGCAAATAATGAATTTGTCTGGGCTGGAATTCCCTTTCACTCTATACATATACAGGGTATTTAATAAGCTTAACTAATGGCATTGCAAAATACCATTCCACCATCATGGTGGACCTCTACGTAGGAAAATGGGGGCGAAAAGGTTCAAGGACTACAATACGCTGTGGTTGACATCATTAGAGAATGGAAAATAATGAAGAGATTGTATTGTTATAAATTACAGCTACTCTCCCCGAAAGAAGCACTAGGACAAGACGTAACATTTCACCAAAATAGGATCATATTAAAAGCACACGTCATTGGGGGTCATATATTCCTGTTACAAAATGAAGGACGCTTTAAGGTAGTATGCGCCTCGAAAGTGAAGTACTTATAATTTTGCTCAAACTTTCCTTAAGGAATCTTTCATCAATATCTTTCAAAATCAAAGATAAAAATCATTGTGCTAATTTTGGTACTAGAAAAACAAATAACCCAAGATTTACTGATATTTGAAATCCAAAATGGCCGCCATCCCTGTGTTAACCAAGAGCGTTAAAATGAGCCCGCACAAGTGGTATATTAGATAAGGGCGCTATCTACCTTTAACAGAAGAATTTTCTTTGCCCGAATAGAAACTGAGATAAGTGAGAGGTCTTATGAAATGGGAGGTCATAACCCAGAAAATACAAGGTAGCTTTTGTCGTTGGAAGAACCACACCATAAATATTTTGAACATGATTCCACAATGTGATCCAGTCCTTTGATAATTTGAAAGATCGGCAATACTGCAAATATTTCAGTAGTATTTTCCGTCCATAGCCTTTAACCAATCTAAAGTGTTTTTTTTTATTTTATCTTGCCTGTGTATAACGCTCGGTCCTTTTAGTAGTCAACAGCCGGTCGCATGTCATTATTTAGGTCATTCTGCACAAGTACCATACTCATAAAATGGCGTGGTTTCACGTAAATACATGAGCGTGAGTTTACCCGGCCAATCGCAAACGTCTCAAACGGATTTTGAAACGTTACGGCAGCCGTTGATGTCTGACGACACTCATGAAGGAGCAGGGTGAAAACGTAAGCAAAACTCTGGTTCAATTCCCTGTAAAATGGCACCAAAAGCAAAAAATGAAACAGCCACAAGTCTGGTAGATGAGATAAACGAACTGGAATGGCACTACCTCAGTGCAGATTACTACGAAACCTTCGATCGTCGACTCACTTATCTGCATAGGGGATTGCACAGAAGTCCGTCCCCAGAGGTAGGGGTTGGGGTAGTGGTGTCTTGGTCTCATGACAAGGTTCTTCCTGCTATGGTATGGTTTATTTTATTTTAATACGTTTGACTATATATTGTCAATAAAGATTTATACCACCAACCTTTCTTTGCAGCTTTGGTGTCTTTGTCTTATGTTAGCATTGGTTTTGTAACGATACCCTTTTCTCCTTTTCCGTGCCACGTATTTGTTCTTTGACAATCTTGACAACATAAGCGAAGTTTTGTCACTGTGTTGCGTCTATTATCTGACCAGTTTGATTGCCTAATTCGCCAAGCAAGCAAGGGTAGTAATTTAGTCTATTATCTGATGAGTTTGAGTGCCTAATTCGCCAAAGTAAGCAAGGGTTAATTACTAATCTGTGGACGCTGTCACCTGATTATCACCGGATTAACTTTGACAAAGTTTAAAACGAACGCACCAGCAAGGTATAACAGAAGGTTCCAAAGAAACCAACTTGAAAAGAGTGGGTCTGGCAGAAGGCGTCTCTCACATGAACCTGTTTATGCTTGCCGTGAAAATACTGGGTTTTTATGTATTTTGTTTGTTTTTTTGGTACTGCCATGTTTGCCTTTTCAAAGCATTACAGGAAACCATCAACCAATGCCCCCAATGTAACATTACCTGTAATAATACCCTGTCAAATAATGCACAGTGATTTATTACCTCTACGTCCAAATGTGAATCGTGTAAATCATTTGCTTCCGTCTCGATACAGGAACTGGTAGAGTTTTCGGATATGTTACGTTTTATCATTGCTGGAACAGAATTGTGACAGAAAATGCAATTGTCTATTGATGAAACACTACTCGGAAACGAACAGAGATTGAATATATACCAAAGGTCGAAGCAGTCTGGACAGCCACATTTCAACACTTGGTGTGGTGTGGGGTGGTGTAGTGTAGTGTGACGTGGCGTGGCGTTGTCTAGTGCAGTGTGGTGTGGTGTCACGCGCGTGTTGTGTTATTTAATCTTTCAACTGTGTAGTATAATGTTATGCAGTGCTCAATATTATGTTACACAACATTACCTTTACAGTTTAGAATATTAATATTGTCATTACATTAAATAGTCTTGTTAATATGCTCTGTAGTGTCATCTTTATTTTCTGCAGTTTTGATGATGTTTTTAAATTATGTCATAACGTTATGCTCTTATATAATGCAATCTGTAAAGGTGTTTGTTGTTTTCAAACAGATCTTTAAAATAGTCTTTTCATTGATATGATACAATTTTGTTCATTTTTAATACAACTATGGTGCAAGTTTTGTTCTTTGTGCATGTCAGTTGTTTTGAAATTATCTTGTGTGTTGTCATCATAGGACTTGCGGTTCTATGATAACGTTTGTTCCGCGCGCCTTTATAATATTTCAATTATGTCGTATAGCCTTGTTATCATAGCATATATAGTAATGTCAGTAAAATATATATTTTGTTTTGATTACATAGTATATTTTTGCAAACATGTTCCACTCTGCTTCTATCATATAATGTTATGTCTATAGTTTTGAAGTCTAATACGTGTCATATATGGTCTTATAATGCTATGTGTTGTTCTCAGTGTGTTGTGTAGTCTTTCAAAGATGCTTGTCTTTATGCTATATGGTATAATCATTACGCTGTACAGTCATGTCATATTAAACGTAAACTAAAATTCAGAGTAAAATTGTGTGTGTGAAATGGCTTTTATAACAAACAAGAATAACCGTACCTTCCGAAAAGGTAATAAAACCCATAACAGATTAATTCTTTAATCATTTTTCCCTCGTTGACATTGAACGTCCATCACGAAGATTGTCAAGATTATACTGTCCTATGAAACTGTGTTGTGCGGCCATTTCCGGACTGCCTTTATCACAAATGTGAACAGTACACCATATTCTTGGAGAATGCTGCATGAGGAACACAGAAAAGCTGCCGTCGAGCTGAAGACCTTCGCTTGCGAATAATCAAATGGTATGAGATCAGCCTGAA
>LD358378.1:45614-57764 GCA_001465055.1 Ptychodera flava | reverse complement strand
AAAAGGAGATCGAGGATTCCGATGACCGCAGAGAACATGAAAAGGAAAAGGAGCAAGGGAGAAAAGAACTGAGAGTTCGTACAGTTGGAAACTTTCACTTTCACATTTTCTTAAAAACCATCACTTAAGTTACCCGATGATTGTTGCCTAGCGCAGTGTTAGCTTCTTCATTCCCATAAATTCTAATCTGAGCATACATGCATACACTGTATGACTAGAACAACTGAACACATCGCTGTTATTTCATATACAACGAAATGGGGGAATTTGTAAGTGTACATCCATTTGTTGAAAACTGCAGTGTAACATTTTAGGAAGTCTCGAGATACTTAATGATGTTTCTTATTTTCAGTGGAATTAAAATTATTACACAATAGTCGTTGGTCGCCCTTCGAAAATAGAATACCTAAACTTTGGCTGATGACAAACTTTCCTCACAAATGTTAAACATTCTCTTTAAAAAATCAATAAAAATCAGGGATCATAGTTCAAAGTTTGGTGATGGAGAAATAAATTACCCAATAATTACAGATATTTGAAGTTCAAAATTGCCGCCATCCGTATGTGACCTCTTCAGGGGAAAGTAAATTTTCCGATTTTTACAAAACTGATACGGTGAAAGTGTTTCTTCCTCCAAGAGCTTTAAAATGACCCCCACATTTGGTAGGCCAAAAAGGATATTGTGAAGTTTTGAGAGTTCGGAAAAATGTCCCCGAGGCGCGTTGTATTTGCTAAATCCACGTGACTTTTAGAGCGGTGCTACCTTTAATGCTTTTGTGAAATTATCACAGGATATCATTGACTGCATTGTATAAAACAGTACTGAAAACATTAAAATGAACTATTGAATGATCAATTTCTGTTTCCATGAAGGAGTAAGCCAGCTACTATCAGGTAAATGCGAATAAAAACTGGTTCCGATACAGTCCCCTTCACTATAATGTTTAAGCATCTACAATTTTATCACACTTCTTTGACAAAGGGAGCGAAGTATTCTAGTCTTAGACGACCCATGACTGAATGAATATGTTTGTAGTGATTACTATGCCTTTCAACAAAGCTCTAACCCAAGACGTATTTTTGGTTTGTCAGCAATAGTTATGGCATTAAAAACGAATTTCTTGCTCTCCTGGCTGTGTTAAATAGTGGAAATAAACGAGGATCCCATATGAGTGCTAGACCAATAAATACTTCGGTAAATGAGATTTGGATAGTCTCTCTCTCTCTCTCTCTCTCTCTCTCTCTCTCTCTGATATTAGCTTCATCATGACTTCGAAATCACGAAATCGGCGGTTATTATGTCAATCATGCGAATTGATTTAAGGTGTCAGCATGTACTCATGATCGCAGTAATGATTGGTCTAAATTTCGGTTCCTTTGCGTTACCTTTCAGTATTTGTTCAAGAGATATTGTTAGGATAGACATCGACTCACTGAGTATAAATATTGGGGAACCCGATGTGTTGTATGAGGGCGCCTTTAGTGACCTCAAAAGACCTCTAGTCATATATTAACTTTCTTGATTTGCATGAAACTCCCCTATGCACAAACAACAGCACAACGGTACGCTTCCTAACAAATTTTCACTGCTCACAACGCTTTCATCCATGGCTAGAACCATTCTTATCATCATTTTCCTGTGCATCACCATTTCACCATGCACAAAGTCCGAAAAGATATCAGATAAACAATCTGTCTGTGACGCCAGTTCTCCGAATACGGCAAATTATGCGAATTCGTCTGACCACATCGAAAAGTTGCGGAACCTCGCCTGGAAGATAGCAGACAAAGCCCGGTTCCACGCCGTTTCCCACCATATCAGCAGCGACAGCTACGAGACATGGGATCACAGGATATCTTATTGCTCAACATTCCTTGCCGCTGTTAATACAGCGAGTTCCGGGAGTTTACTGGCGGACTTTAACAAATACCAGGTTTACAAAACGATCACTGTGTTCACAGCGGCGATATCTGGACTGCTTCAAGCCTTTATCACAAATGTGAACAGTACCCCATATTCTTGGAGAATGCTGCACGAGGAACACAGAAAAGCTGCCGTCGAGCTGCAAGACCTTCGCTTGCGAATAATCAAATGGTATGAGATCAGCCTGAATGATCCAAACAAGGCTCTCGCGGAACTAAGTGATGAATATGACAGTTTCCTGGACGAAAAGAAAAGGATTGAGGGAAGTTATGTCAAAAGTGAAAATTGGACTTGGGGTCAAGTAAAAGAGGAGATCCAAGCTTCTGATGAGCGCAGAGAGAATGAAAAGGAAAAAGAGCAAGGGAGAAGAGAGAGAAAAGAACTGTAGTTTTCGCTGATTTCTAGGTCCAAAGTTTGTTTGTGTGTGTATGTGTGTGTGTATATATATATATATATATATATATATATATATATATATATATATATATATATAGTTATGTTGGTCATTTTCCCCGACACTCATGACCTGAGTTTAATTAATCTAGAAAATTCTCAAGGTCACTGTCCTTCACGACCTCGAATTCAATTAGTCATGTTTGGAACCTTCTAGAAATTCAATTAATCGTGTAAGTGGAAACATTTTAGAGCAGTAATTAGCATATCAATAGAAGTTCTAGATTGTTCTTATATTCCGTTATATAACAACATGAGTATAAATAGAGGACGGCACATATTTCCAGACAGACATAAGGGATCCGTGTCTCTGAAGTGGTCTTTCAAGAATTTGGAAACTCCAGCAGTGTTAATTTCAAGAATTTTCAAGACCTTCACCGCAACGCTTTGTGTTGACATGTAAGTTGTAGTATAGGAATTTGAAATTTACAATTTTAAAGTGTGAATACAGTACTTTGAATGAGCTGTGAACGTATTTCACTCTGCATATAACCGGATAACTCGAATGATTGACTTCATTCACTAATGCCAAAGACAGAACAGCTCCAATCTCGGTGGGTATATGGTTACCAGCCATCAATTTAAGTGTTAATAGTACAGTACACACAATGGCATTACAGAACAAAACATAGTAAAGGAGTTGTATTGTTATAAAGTACAGCTACTCTCCATGAAAGGAGCACTAAGACAAAATTAGTTTAACGCTGTGTTTTCGGGATAATTTAGGAATAAAAGTTTATTTTCAGTGTTATGATGTATTGTTACGAGCACTCAACTTAAATGAAAAACTGACTGACCTCCCTGTTGAGCATTTCAAAAACATGGTGACCCCTCCATCACCAAAGTCAAAAACAGGCTGCCCCCGCCTGCTGAAGATACTGACGGGTCCCGAATGTTCACTTTTCAAAATCACGGAGACTTGTAATGGCTGAGTTGAGACACAACGGAGGGATTATAGTTGAGAATTCATAGATTAAATTTGCAAAGTATTCTACAGGGGATAGGGAGCTGGATAAGTACAAAGTGAAAAATGCGTGTATGGCAATTTTAAAAAAAAGCACGACCCACCATTGGACCTCTAATTACATCTCTGAACATTTCGTCGATTCACTGTTTTGTGCGTAACGTTAGGCGCCGGATGAAATTCAGTTTTTCTAAACGTTTGAATGATCAAAGTGTTTCAAAGTTTCTCTTCCAACATGCTATGCAGCACCGTGAGTGAATCAATAACGAACTAGGTTAAACAAGAGAAACGGTAATTTTGTCTATGTCTACAATGTTCCATGTCGCCAGGAAGCTTTCTCAGAAGCTAGAAAGAGCGGCATAAATATTTAAAGACTTGAATATTCAATACTTCTATTTACTTCACAATTTGTAATCAGAGGATATAACTACCAGAATTACGTTTACAAATTATCAGATATATATATTGCTGATGGGAAGATCGATTTAACTTGTTTGATGAATGCATACACTTGGAGTATTGTAGTCAGTATCATGATCAGATGCGTCTTTTTCGCAGATTTCAATGAAGTGCTCTCATTAAAGGAGCATCTGCGTAGGAGATGGTTTATCATGAATCCTCAAATTTGGCAACCTCCATCATTTGAAAGTAATACATTTAGAGTACCAATATAAGCTTTAAGGTAGAATGCATTTAATTAATTTCGTGGACAGACACTCGGCCTCTCTGTAGTATACAGTAATATATTTTCTAGTATACCACTTGTGGAGACTCATTGGGGAACTCTAGGAGTAGGTAAACATCTTAGTTTTGTGAATACACCCGTTTGATTCTGATACCCCAAGAGGGCTTCCGCCCCCAACTCTGACAATTACGTCTGACAGTTGTTACGGCACTTTGAAATCTATTCATGTTATTCAAATGAGTTTAACCTGAAATGTTATTCACGTGACATACATGTAAGTGGGCTACAAGTCTACATGTTTGAAGGGAACCGTTCTGACGTCATGATACGCTTTCCTTATGACCGGTATTTTCAAGGTATGTTATAATGCATCGGAACTGTCCGTGTCATGCTTTACATACAGGTTGTGTTCAGGCCGGTGAAAAGTGTTAGCTCATAAAAATGAAATAATCTAAAACATCTTTCTTGGATGAAACTTTTAGTGTAAAAAGTATGTAAACTTACTGTCTTCTGATCCCCATTAAAAAAAGTCCAAAACATCAAAATGAAAGTACTTAACCCTTTCATCACAATGGTTTGGTCCAAACCCATTGTTATCATGGAAAATTATGAACCTATTCGCGGGAAACTGGGGTGAACAAATACACGTCTCAAAATACACGAAAAAATAGTCTCCTCTCTCGTACTCCTGACATACACTCGATGAGAGTGTCTGATGGCGCCCTTTCTGGCATGGATGGATAAGTGATGTATCTGAAATGCTTATAATATTCATGATATAAAAAGTTTAATGACTGGAAGCATTCTGTACTTAATGATTAAGAAATTACATGGTAAATGTTTTATCGGTCATATGTCTAATGTCACAATACTTGATTTTGTATACTAGCCCTGCATGACACAAAGTGCCATTGCATCCATCATCATCATCATCATCATAATCATCAACATTATATTCTGAAATCAATTCTACAACCCAACAATCTATTCTGAATTTAATATAAACAACTCAACATTCTATTCTGAATTCAATTCTACTACTCAACCCTCTATTCTGAATTGAATTTTACAACTCAACGATCTGTGTCTCTTTCTACATTCTAAATAGTTACACTACTCAACCTGCTACTTCATCATTTCATAGTTCAACATTATCACTCTCCATTTTATTTTTCTAAATTTCATTTTACAATTGAACATAACATGACCCCTGAATTTTATCCCTGAAGATGAAAGAGAATTGATTTAAGTTTACTAATTTGAGCAAGTTTAAAACTTTTGCTAAATGGCAAGTAACGCCGGCACCTCTATAAACAAATATGTATGCACAACGTGCATATTAAGTTCAAGAGATGGTACTTTCAGATGACAAAAATAATTTGTAGTCGGACCATAATTACTGGAGTCATAAAATATTGTCTCTGGAGACTCTTGTATACAGGCACAGAATTTTTCTCACATTTTTTGAAATCAAGAGTGACTTACGTTTGTAGAACAAACATAATGATTGTGTGCTTTTCCAATGTTCAAAGAGATACCTATTTATCCATGGCAAAAAAAACCCAGTGAAGACTGGAGAGCCACTGTGAAAATAACTGATGGTCTCGCTAAATGAATGGTTATATGGTATACAAACCCAGAGAATGTCATGTATATTCCTTGCCCTTTCTGCACAGGAGAAAATATTGGTATTCTGTGGTTTTTGTAAAAATACTATCAGCATGTTAAAATATGCAGCATTACAATATTTGTATGAAAGGGTAAGCAAGTCCAATTTGGATTTGTTCTCAGCGCTTTAGTACATTTGAACGTATGAGTGTAGATTCTTATGTATGTAAGAATGTCTCTAATACACGCCTCGAAACAAGGATAGTGTCTGAAATGATACTATTCCACACATACGAATCCGGCAAATCTTGTGTCCTGACGAATGCTCATATTCCATGATGTATAAAAGATCATAGTGGAAATTCTTGTCATCTCCAGCTGATTTTTAATTCAGTAAAATTGATGAATTATCATGATTGTGATTCAAAATACAGGCTTCCCATATTTCAAAATTTACATATTACAATAATTTGTATTGCACCTTGAAATATGCTGTGATCTCTGCAATCAGTAAGGATAACTTGCTTCTACAGCACCATTGCAAAATTTAAAATGTCTTGAGTCTTCTCTTTTTATCAAATCTATATCTAACTGAAATGGACCACATCTGATAACAGCAGGTAAGACAGTCTTTTGATATCATTTTAGCATGTTTGGTGTTTCACATTGAAAACACAACTCATTTCGTGGAGCACTTCACTGTATGTTTACATTATAATAGTACTTCACTGTATGTTTACATTATGATAGTACTTCACTGTATGTTTACATTATAACAGTACTTCACTGTATGTTTACATTATGATAGCAATGCATGGGAAAACCCATCCTGTGAAACAACAAAATGACTGAAAACTATATCAAAAGACAGCCAACTTTGCCCTCGATAAGACAAAAAATTCAAGGATATATTTATGTTCCTGACAAATACACTCCTTGGCAAGTGCCACAACAGCACACATATTTCAGTGAATTTTTAAAAAAGTCTTTGGCTTTGGCTGATGCAGCTTCCTGTTAGAGACATGCCATCTCAACGTATAAATTGAATAATCTAAGTAATACTCCTTGTACAGAACTTTGAATTGATAGGTCAACTTAAAATCCCTGGTAAGCAATATTATAATTTTATTCTTTGTGACCCAAAACAAAATTGGAGTACTGTGACTGGCTGAATGACATTTCAACTCCAAAATAAGGTCAATAAGTCCGTACTAAGCAAATGAATGGTGTACTTGAAAAAGACGGAAGCTGCAGTCAGTAAAAGTACAGATTTTTAGAGTGCTTGAACACTCTGATACCCAAGTCAAAATTCCAACTATCTTGTAAAACGAGCTGTAAAGAATTTAGTTAATTTGAATTATGACTGCACATTGATCGAGAGATTGCTAATAACCGATATTTTGCCAAAATTATAGTGAAGGAATGACAGGGAATGTTGGAAAGTTAAGATTTATTTTTTGAAGAACTCTTCTTCTAACTGCTTCCTGGTGTCACTGGGTCCCGTGACTGTGTGGCCGATGGTTCTTGGATCTTCAAAGATTTCATGGTCATTACCACCCTGCATGGGAAATGATTAGACAAGATGAAAAGTTAGTACAGCGAGGAAAAATTAGTTATCATTCCTTGGATATTGAAAATATTTTGATGAACAGATGAACTGCATTTACCAAATGATTCAAAAACCCTGAATGTCTGGTTACTGCAAATATGAACAACAGTAGAGAAACAAACTATTGCTTCCAAAAGGTGTATTTACTGTGCAATGAAACAACTCAAATAAAGGATCTGAAAAGTTGTAATACAGAATTATGCTGCTGATTTTGTCGCAAGTTTAGCCAAAAATCAAAATAAACAAAATTTAAAAGCCATGATTAAAAGGAACAATGTAAGTGCTGTAGATTTCTTGGCAAAGAAAGTAAACAGATTATTGACTATCAAATATGGTGTGAGACAAACTAGCGATGTACACTGATATGAAATACTGAGATGTGTTGGCTGCTCAGTGGCAATGATTACTATAATATTCATTCCATACAAGAACTTTTGAATCTTGCTATGATCACTGAAATATGATATTTGAAGCCTTGTCAAACATTACTCAAACTGCTGATGGAAATAATATGTGAAATGCCTGTTCTAGTATGCATGACAAATAACATGAATCAAGCAAGATGGGAGCAGATTGTAATGATACATGACATTTATGAACAATTCTCTTGATATCAAAAAGATGGCACTTACGAAAGTCAAGGGCAGTCACTACATATCAAAGACATTTTGTTATACCCTTTTGCTAAAAGATAGGAGAGAAACTCCAAAATGCGCCATCTGATATTGTCAGTCAGGCTACATTGAGGGACACAAGATTTTCTGTGCCTACCTTCATTGTCTTGTCACCATAGAAGTGGATCACTTTGAAGCCCTCGTTTTTAAGATGATTTAGACAGTATGTCTTGTCCCATCCCTTTGGAAAGGCATCAATGCTGATTTGTCCTCCTGAATGATTAATGACATATTCAAAATAAGATGTATGTTTGACTCTTTCACCACCATGGTTTGGCCAAAACCTGTTGTTATCAATGGTGATTGAGGATTTGTTTACAGGGAATTAGAGTGAACAGGTTCGAAAAACTGTGAACTTATGCTCAGTCTTACTAATAACCTTTGAACATTTACGGAGGAGTCTTCTCATAAAAACTTATGCTTGCAAAATCCTCATTTCCCATGTAATGGTTCAACTTTACCATGGAAAGCCACAGGATTGGGTCAAACCACAAGGTAAGGGTGGGGGTGTCAGATCTTGATGGATTTTCCATGTATAAAATTGCCATAAGAATAATACAAGATATTCGTTTTGAAGGGAGATAGATGAAACTATTATAAACAAAGGAATTATGTTTTATATGCGTCACTTTTTATGATCAATGATCTTTGGTAATTTTGTGAAACTATTTCTTCATAGAATGTCACAGCAAAATATAAGGCTTTCTCCTGTAGCATTAACAGCAACTGCAATGGTAGCTTACTTACCAATAGAAAATACAAGGCCAGAATCTGAGAATTCTTGCCTCAAAGCCTCAACAAACTTTTCCCGAATTTTTTCTACCTGGAAGAAAGTCAAGAACGATACAAGAATGTAAATACTGGTGCATGTTTCTGACACAAACTTGATGAAAACAATGCATAAGTATTGCCTTATATGGAACTCAAATTGTCTGTGTTAAGTATATGAAATATCTGGGTGTTTCGCCAGTTGCTGCATAGATTATGTAAAATTGAATGAAAAGACAGTTTTATGTTAAGTACGTCAGCATGAAAACATCAATGATATTCAGTTACTTCCCATGGAAGAGTAAATCTTGAAAATTGGTAAAGTATTTGAAAATTTGTGTGAAATTATTTATTTTTGGTAAATGCAGAGGCAAGTTAAAACCCTAACCTTTTTAGTCTCAACCTCAAAAGAAATAAATCTTGAAATATTTTACCAACAAATTATAGGGGTTTTGATGACACTTTGACCTTTCCCCTTTGACTCGGGCTTGCCTTCGAATTGATTTCTCAGAGCATATGCTACATTAAATACTTACCTTATCAAGTTCATTGAACTGTATCCTTTCCTCCTGGGAGCAACTTCGACCCACTGGACAGAGGTTGATGAGGCCACTTCGAAATTCAACAAAAGTACCTCTGTGAACAGGGAAACAAAATCAAGATACACAATGGTGTTTTGGTAAGACTCTTTGGCCTTGCATTGAAACATAAAATAGTTTTTGTCCATTTCCCTGACTGGGTCAATTTATTTACATATGATTACTTATTATACATCTACCATCGAGAACAATAGAATTTTGCGTGCGCTAAAAAAGCCGTACAGAACTCGCGCCCGTTCCGTAACACGTACGGTTTCAAGGCGCCCCATTCCCTGCGGCTGTATCTGCGCGTTCACTGTAGAACGGTTTCAAGGGACCCCTTGGACGAGTGCCAGAACAAGTCTCGCGCGCGCTCTGTACGTACGTATGTGTGTAGTGCACACACTCCAAAACTTGCAGAAGCGCGTCCGAGGTAGCGTTCCACACTGGAGCGATAAAATTAGAAGAAAAATTGTTGACATTGCACGAAAACAGTCACTACTCCGACATTTTGATGCCCCGATCAGGAATGTAAGATGTATAATAATAAGGTTATTACGAAAATACCGCAACAGATGCACTCGGACATTGGCGCCGCGCATCACCCTCCACTTCGCATCGGGCGATACGCTGCGCCAATGTCCTGGTGCATCCTTTGCGGTATTTTCGTAATAACCTCATATTATTTCACAAAACACTGGCAGAGTTGTACAGTGGATCCTATGATGCAATATAACTATTAAAGCCCCCACTCAATTATCAGATTTATCTAATATAAAAATGGTTTACTTGGTGAAATATTCAATGGAAAACAAAAGAATGACAAACTGTTAATGGGCTGTCGACACATTCACTAATGCGAGAACCTGGGATTGAGAAAGGCGCCTTTAAAGACTGTCACAAAGGCACAGTGACCATTTCCTACCATTGTAAACATGTGACCATGTACAGCGCCACCTAGTGGCCAAGCTATGATTCCCTGATCTTCCTGTATTAAACATGACCCTGAGCAATTGGCAAAGTGTACAGCTGCAGAAAAGTTACATCTGATTTGTAATTTGTCATTATTTAAAGCAAGCTAAAGAGCCTAAAATCAGGTCTACTCTCTACCTGATTGGCTGTTTGGAAATAATTAAAAATACACATTAACACGATTGTCTTCACCAAGAAAACCGACCTTTTCACAGGTAGTGTGATCTCTGACATGTATCTGAGGGCAAAGTTGATGAACTTTTGAACAGTTTCTTCACCAAGGTATTTCTGGATGCTCTGCAAGATTTAATAGTTATTACCAGAAAATTAGATTTGTGTTGCACCAGAAGCATAATTGTGTAGGTTTGTAAAGAAAAACTTAAGATGTTTTAAACAAGCAGTTATACATGTCAAAAAGGAAGATTGATGGAATCTGTGGTCATAGATATATGACTCTGCTGTATTTAGTATATTTGAATGGAGCACATGTTCATATATCAATGTATACCATTGATTGTGATCTTCAAGAAATGTACACATATGTGCTTAATGCTGAACTTGCATCAACTAGAGACACTCTACAGGTAGGTTGTATTTTAAATGGAACAACAGCTTTCGTTGACAAAACAGTTAATCAGGAAATAAACTGCCAGAGACTTGATGAAGACAGTGACAGCCATGAGCAATCACATGTCTTATCTTTACCCATCATGTTTGAACCCATCCATCAAACTTCCCTGCAAACATGTCTACATGCATCCACCATTGAAAAGACTAATGAGCTGTAGGGGCTGGGGCAAACTGTGTTGGTTTAAGGGTCAAAGGTAAACCAGTATGAGTGATTGTTGCAGGCGATTAATCCAGGAACTTTGTAGGTTCACAGGTGACATATGCTTAGAAAGATATCCATTAGAATTTATTCATGAATCCCTTTGCTAATGGATGTATTCAAGTGACATATTTCAACCAATATCAGATTTTGAATTTTAGCGATCAGATTGGCGGCATTGTCAGCCAAATTACACTTACAGTACATAATTGCATGATAGAGCTTTTGGATGAATGATGCAAATACCATTACGATGTTACCTGTTATGATTAATGATATTCAAAGGATGTCATAATGTGAAATTATTGATTAGCAACAACCATGAGGAAGATTTTCATGCTTGTGACATTCACATGGTACTCAGCACAAGTCTGATTTTCAATTTTGTGCAAGTTGTCAAAGTATACATACTCAAATAACCTTGAATGTCAATGGCAAAAGATGGAAATAATTTGCCAATCCCTTCACACTGTAATGTACTTTGATTACAACCTTTGACGTGAATGTGATGGTTCAGAGTCGATGAGTGGTTAACTTGGCAACAAGAGAACCACGCCATGAAATGTTTCTACTGGTGGCCAAATTGTATGAAGAAGGGAAAGCGGCACTAAATTTGGTTTGATGCAACAACTTGATAATTGTAGAAATCATCAACATTTACAAGAATTAAAAGCTACATGAGGTTGATAAGAAAAAAATTCTGCCTATACTGATTATGAAAGGCAGTCAATATTGCTGAGTGAACTGATTGGATCAACGGCATCAATACTAAACTGGAAAACACTGGAATGTTCATTGAAACTTCTGAATTCTGGCAGGTCTCCTTGGAAATACTGTTGCTAGGGCATTGTCATGGCAACATAGAATACTGGTTACAGTGTGACCACCATACGGTTATAGCCATTGGACGAAAGGATGAATTGGGTTCTCATTTAAAAATGTTACTGCAGTGTTGCTATGTATCTACTGAATTGATATGATGTTTAACCCTTTTCCTGCCGAGCGCCCCTGTCCGTTATCCTGCCAAGTCGGTCAAAACCGGCCCCCTTTTCCGTGTCTACAGAAGATAGGCTCTCCTGCACGCTT
>LD358378.1:22913-35442 GCA_001465055.1 Ptychodera flava | reverse complement strand
AAAAGGCAAGATGGCGGCTATAAACCACCTCGATCCAGAACTCCAGAGTTCAACCTCGTCCCCGCCCATTTAAACTACAATAAAACTGCCGTGTTATTGAACACACCAAAACCTCTTCGCCCCTAAAACAATGCCACTTCGCCCCCAACTTATCACTAACCTTTAAAAGCTGAACCACTGCCATCGGAGTTTTAATCACCTTTCTATCATCCTAGGACTGAAATCTTAAAATTGTACACATTTCGAGAAAAGGCATCATGCAATTCCGCGCACGGCACCTGAGTTGTAGCATTTAGTAATTTGCGTGATTCTTTTTTCTAATACATAATAGATATTTATATATATATTATATATACTCTTTCATTGTTGTTTTTGCAAAATCTTTATTGTACTTTATGATCAAGATCCCAACTGGGATACGATTTCAATAAAGGCTTACTTTACTTTACTTTACATACCGTTTATGGTTTCGTGCAAGAATAAATGGTTCATGGTAGCCTAAATGTCCTGACACATTACTGCAAAAACAACGTTATGATACATCGTGGCATCATTGTTTTAGGACGAGTTGATAGTACTATACTTTGGGCGAAGTGGTTTCAGTACAATGTGGTACTTGGGGCGAAGTGGCGTTGGACGAGATAGTACTTGGGACAAGGTGGTTTTGGTGCGAGATGGTTTTGGGACGAAGTTGTGTGAGGCGAACTGGTTTTGGCACGAAGTGTCTAGACCCCGTCTGGGTTCATGCTGGAATAAGTAGCTCAACATCTCCCCAAGCTATACTATACAATTCTATACTTAAAATACTACACTACACTACACTACCCTACACTATACTATACTGCCATTTCTCACGTAAGAAATGGCAATCACCATTTCAGAAAATATGTACTCCACCAATTCAATGGATGACTCATGGTGTACCTGTTGAGTTGATGTTGATTCTCTCAGTTTCAGGTTTGCATTGTTCATACAGCACAAGAAAGCAGAAGTACTGATAAAAAGAACTGAATGTTAAGCAGTTTCACAATCTTACATTAACAATGACCATTATCATTTCACCCTCAAAGAACTATAACTCTCTGTCGTCATGACAGTTGTGAGGAACAAGCCATCATTCTGTGCAATATCTCTTGCTTTACAGGTACATGCACATATTCTTGATAGGATGGTCCTTTGTGGCTGGAGTTATATCAACATATTTTATCCTTGGTAACAGTACAATGTTACCAAATCTCTTGCCAATGTTCACCAGAAAGTATGTCGTAAGTAGCGGATTTTCTGTCTCATCATAGATTTGAATCTGAAAGATGTGCACTCTTCAATACATTTATCTTCATTGGTATTCTTTATATAAAATACATCTGATTCTGTTCATTCCATAAAATGGTAGTAAAACGTCTATAAAATAACCCAACTAGATCTAGATGAATTTGTTTGTAGATGTTTCACCATATTTAGACCCCCAAAACACCAAGTATGTGCAATGAAAATGGTAGAATGACAAATGTACTTGGGGCATACAGCATCATAAAAAGATGACTTTCTCAGAGAGCAGTACACCGTTTGACAGAATACTGAAATATTCAGAGAGACCAAAATATACACTGAGTCAGGTATCAGAATGATAGACATTGATGTGCACGTCAAACAGGCAGGTCATAGTTCACAGGCAGGCCAGGTTGACGGTAAGGGAGGTATTGTATTCACTGACAGGACAGATAGATACTGAATTACCAGTAAATATTCACAGATACTGACAGCCAGAATTCATAGATAGCATACAGTTGGCAGACGTTCACAGACGAGACAGATTGAAACAGAGGGATAAAGTTTAAAGCATTATTGTATATTCCAAGGGACAAATTTGAAAATTCATCCAAGTATATGTGATTACAAGAAGAAAGAGGAGAGCATTGATGAAAAGCTGGACTGAATGGTTCATCACATCAATTGTACAGACCTTGTTGTATGACTGTTACATTTTTCAGAAACCAACTGATGAAAGAGAGACCCCAGTACAGATCATCAGAGTGTGTTCAATATGTGGTGATGAGAAATGCAACAGACACAGGTAAAGAAACATTTGAAAACATTGTCTTCAGACATTTTGAACTCGTCATCATATATATTTTTGTTTCAAACGAAGTGGTATGATAACTCGATGATTCATTTTCAACTCCAAACCAGTAATGTTCTGCTATGTTATCAATTTTTACTTTCCATGATTAGATGAAAGTAAGATACAGATAATTATATGATATATAAGTTCAATTTGTCTTCACTTACTGATCATCAAAAGTGATTCAACAGGCTTTTGACCTTTATTCACAGACCTGAATTGACAATTACAACCATGCAACCATGGGCTAATCTGTACATACCACAGAGAGTAGACTCAGCCATAGAGGGCGTAAGTCCATGCTTATGTTTTCCTATACCACGCAATAATGATAAATTTTAGAATTGACTGCATCCTTATCATCATCTAATAATGATGCAGATTCAATGAACAGCTTCAGAATGCCTCAGTGGTGACATTTGTAAGTGTCCTCCCCGTCTGTTGTAATTCACTGTCCTTGTATGAAGGATTTAGTTTCAGTATTTTGCATGTTTAAGACAAATGTGTCAGATGTAATAATACCCAGGTACATATCATCTGCAGATGATATGTACAATTCACTTCATCTGGTGATCATAATAACATGTTTTTGCAAAAACCCACAGCACTGTCAGTATAAATTAATTCAGTCAAAATTCCAACCAACTGAGATGTGATCTGAGTTTCTGTTGTTAGACTGCTTAGGGCCATCAAATAGGTGAAGTATTTATACAGGCATCCTATGTCACAATAACAACTCATAACAAATAAAATGCAGTTTTCCCCTGCAGTAGGAGAGACTTTGCTATAGTGCCATTTCTCATTTTGTTGTGAACTCAAACATGTAACAAATCATCATTTCATAAGAATGTTTAATATTCATTCTGTTTTACAGATTTTAGAACTGGTACTCCGTAATTTTGTCTATATATGGTACAGGTAAACTATCCTTGTCATTATTCTGTCTATTGCATAGGCAATTTGTCTTCACCATCACTTCCAAATATCCAGCTTTACTGTAGAACATTCTCTCTAAAGTCCTTCTAGAGGGAATGTGGCAGTTTTATTACAATACCAACCATATCACACACTGTTTTAATTACACTCAGTCTTGAGTGACATTTTTGATCAGTAACTCCATGGCATAAGAAGAAAAATTGTGGACGAGTAAAAAAATTTTCATTTCTTTCCCACCACACATGTATTTGTTTTGCAAAATTTCAGTATCTATATCAATCTTGCCTGACGACAAAAATGGCAAAATCAAGAAATATGTTTTTTTGTGATTTTGTTTACTTTTGAGTACAGTGGTTTTGAACAAAGTTTGTTTAATTAACCATAGACCAATGTTTTTCATTGGGGTCCATAAATTAAATGGCTACCATCATGAGTTGGCCCAAACCCATCATCATCAAAGGTAATTGTGGACGTTTACAACCAATCGCATGAACAGGTTAAGTAACATAAGATTTTTTATACAGACTCATTGCCACAGGCAACTGTCGATTTCATACCGGTATATACATTTCTGACAGATTTGAATGGATTTGGTCATTTTTTAGGTAGATACTGGGGGAGAACTTCCCTGTCACAACTTCCCAGTCACTTGACCGTCTATTTTCCTTGTTTCTCATTCTAGTGATCTGAGTGCTGATGAACAGTTTGTGAGCACACTGAGGCACAGCCTGAGATTTGCATTGGCAGTAATTTTGAGAAGGGCAAAGAAGGTAATGTATCTGTCTCTTTACAGTTCAGCTTCTGTTGAAGGTTAGAAGGTAGCATTTGACATCACATAAGTTACCAAGGCACTTTTCCCACAGAAAAATATTACAGTTTCAATGATTTATATTAACTCTTTGAGCGCCAAAGTCAATTTTTGTCACCTTTATAAAATATATCAAATTCAATTTTTTTCAGATTTTTGACAAAGTTTTGATAAAAAACTTCAGCCAATGAAATTTGATATCTTCTTGGTCCAAAATTGTCAAAAATTACAGAAAACTTCATAAAAATTGGTAAAATTTGGCACTAAAATTTTGGTGGGAAAAATTACAGCACACAAAGGGTTAATGGATGATGTGTAGGAGTAAATATTTCAAGCATATGTAATACTGCGACAACCTGAATTCCACCCAATAGCACTTAAAATGATAATATAACCCCAAAAAGCACCTGTAAAGTGCATTACACATTGCTGAATGTTCAAATGCTTAAATGTACTTTCACTGCTCGCAGAAATTTTTTTTTTTCACAAGACATTGACTAGCTTGATGTTTTTACATTTCAGGTTGATATTCCAACCCTTCTCACTGATAAAATTTTCAAGGCAGGACTGTCGCATTTTGAGTGTTTTGTCAAAGCCAGGAGAGAAGGTAATTAACAAATACTAGTAGTCAAATACAAAAATAATGCATAGTTTAGCAGAAATTGAAAAATAATTTGAAAAATCGAAAAATACACTCAAGAAGCCTTCCCCCTAAATAAAGTGTAGTTACAATAAGTACAAAGTAAGCTCAGACTGTTTATTTTAGATGGTGAGTACCAAAAAATTAATGGTATCATTTTCAGAATATCAACAGAAGTATTCATCATAACTTGATGATTTTGATTTTAGCCTCAATATACTAATGGTTGATACAAATTTTGTATATTTCATGTTCTCTGTAGCTCAATTTGGTGAAGACATACAGCAGGCAACATTGGATCACCTTGGACAGCATTTACACTGTGCCATGTCCAGCAGAAAATCAGAATTACAGTATCTCAGAAAGCTAACTCAGGCACTGATGCCCCATATCTTTCCAAGGCAAGCACTGGAATGCAAGTAAGTAAGGCTTATTTTGCAGGCCATCATCTCCATTTCCCGTCAATGGCTTAACAATGGCATTGAGAATGGTTGGAGCTGCATCAAAGTCTGGGGGTGAGAGAGTTGGATTGCCTTTGTGTCAAGTTTGTTTGCAATCGCAGCTGTTTATGACTACAAAGGACTAGCCAATTATTATAGAAATAATGGATGACGCGCTGACCATTAATGTTTATTTATGGGCAAGGGCGAGAGGAAAGCCAAAAATTAATGGGCGAGGCTTGCCGAGCCCATTAATTTGGCTTTCCTCTCACCCGCGCCCATAAATAAACGTTAATGGTCAGCGCGGAGTCTGTTATTTCCATTATATTATCAACGAACCCCGAAAAACCGTCAAAATTTACAAAAATTTCCCGTGCGAACGACAACGGAGCCCCAGAACCGGTCAGTGAGTAGTGCGCGCTGCATAAATTTTGCAAATCCGGAGATTTTTTTGAAAAAAAAAGTCTAAACTTGGCCCACAAACGCTCCATTTTATATTGTGGTTGATTATGATCTTTGTACAAATCACAATATTCGTTTAAGCCGTAAAGTTACTATGTTTACGATATTATTCATTTTCACGGGCATAAAAACAAACCATACTGTGTATTTGTGGGCAGTTACGTGGTTCAGCTCGACCAATTAAAACGCAATGGACAGGGCATGGTAATATACCGGTAATATGTATACATCCATATAATATTATCTATATGTTCAATATTAGTACATTGACACTGTATTTCATTCATTTGAGTTCTTTACTATTTGAAAACTTTGTTTAGTAGTGGAAGTCATTACAGTACATATTACTGTAGCTGTACAGTATATATTTTGATAAATTTTGTTTGATCATCAATATTCTTGAAATATGACTGAGCAAATACTCTATTTTTATGTTTCTTGTATAAGTGATTTCATACATACCAATAAAAAAAAAATACAAAGCATTAGTAGCTAGGATTTGTTGTTTGAAATCTTTGGACTGTAATGTTAATCAGAAAATTAAAATAAGTGGACACAAACCCTTAGATATGAGTTTAAAGGGATCTCCTGGGGCTTCCAGGGTATGTCTATCCCTGTCTTGAACCCTAATGACTCCCTGGGTAACTAAAAATTAATGCAATTGAGTGCTCTTACAGTGTACCAGTATCTTCACTCTTGTTAACATTGGTACATCCTTTTAGAGAGACACTTTATTTGACCATAGATTTGACTGTGATTTGACATAATATCTGTTACTCATCCTTGATCACATTTTACCAGCTTACATTAACGTTTTCCTGTTTTTGATCTGTTTTATTTCAGGAGTATTAGCGCATTAGTACGGGAAGTTTTAATGGGGTCTGTCTTACTACAAGGAATGGATGTTATAGCTGATCCCGTAAGCTCAATTTAATGTACACTTCCTATATATCAATGTCAAATATATCAAGTTGCATGAGTGATAATGTTGATAGCCATGAGATATGTAGTCCAAGCAATATAAATTTAGCTGAAATTTTTTTTATAGTTTTAGACATTTTACCCTTCATTCAAGAGAAAGCTTCGTCATTCATTTTCCTGTCATGTGATTGGTTTAAAATAGTAAAATCCTCAAAAAGTCCTTTGAAATGAGACTATTAACTGGAAAAATGATAATTAGCCCTCAATTTTTCAAAATGACTATGTGATCAGTCTTGATCATATACAAATGACATGTGAAATGAAATTATTGTAAAAATGATCTCTTGAAAATGGCATTTCAGACCCACAAAGGTCCCTGAATTTGAAGTGACTTTGAGTATGTCAACCCTGAATGACAGTCAACCTAAACAATAATGATATGATTAAACAAGTAACAGCAAAATAAGTTATGAATCTCACTTTTTTGTGTTTTTTTGTGTCATTTCAAGGACATGGTGAACAAACTACTGCTGATATTTTTTGATGAAGAACCAGTAAGTAACTTCAGAACGATTTCAAATATTGCATCAGCTGTCTGGAGATGTTTTTAATATTATTCCTCTTTTTAATTTTAAAGGGATAGTAGCTGTAACTTTTGACCATTTTTTCCACCCGACCACATGATAAAAACCAAGCTAGATTATATCTATCCCTTCCTAATTGTCGATTGACAAGGAAATAAGTCGAAACTAACACCCGATTGTGAATAATGAACAGTAATAAAAACGAAGTTCGCGGCGCTTGTGTTTACAAAATGTTAGGCGATCACTTGGTATGGAGCACAAGGAGTGATGATATCACTAGCCACGCGAGAGCGGGATTTGAAACGTGATCACTGTAACAATGGAGACGCGACAGAGAGCGTCGAAATAAATGCATATTTATATCCAACTTACCCACATGTGTATCTGTTTTGATTGTGATGTACGTCCACTGTTCGTTTGAATCAAGAGTGCTATTTGTTCAAACTCTTTTTTTTTCTGTTGCTTGAGTATGAGAACGCTTTTTACGTTTCAAGTGGTGATGCATTAGGTCAGAGTAAAAAAGAGGTAATTTAGGCCCGGTACATTAGCCGGACCCGGCATCGGCAGTCGGTGCATCGCCCGAGCCAGCGCCAGGGCCCGAAACGACTGTCACCGCGTCAAAAAGCCTGAAACGTCGAACATTTTCCCACCAACTATTCATTACCAAAGTTTAAAACTAGTGCATTCATAATTCGGTCAGTTTGCTTTGTCATTTATCGGCGAACAAGTCAACTAGTTCAATGTAAAGGTGGCGATGCGATGCTATACTTCAAGTTAACAGGATTGGGAACGGCTTACACTCGGGCCCGCGGACACCAGTTGTGTAGGTACGTTTGACGTTGACCTACATGATCCGCTCTGCAGGAATTACTGCTGAAATCACTAATGCATTCAAAACGTAAAAACAAAGACCCTGCCGCCAGCACGTCTGATTCTCTGGATTTACTTACTGGTTTACTAGACTTGGTTCAAGTGCTTGATTTGTGAACGTGTGAGTTGGGTGAACGCTTGGAATGCAATGATTTGTGTTCTGTTTTCATGTGAAACGTGTGAGTAGGATTATGTGAAAGCGTTGAGTGTGGTGAACACGATACAGGAGACTTTCACCCGACACAAACTAACTCACTACTGCTATAGCTGCACAGACTAAATAAAAACACGTTCGATCGCCACGAAGATCTGACCTGGGCTGCCAAATTTTACACAAGGAACTTTTGCAAATCATTTTATTTTTTGAAAATATACCGACTTGAACAAGTCTCTGGTTTACCTTCGTCCTTTGACACCCTAATGGCTCAAACGGAGATCATTTAGGAGTGGGAAGGCAATCTTCCCGAGTTACAGGATTTGATTGTCGTGCATGGAAATCTTACTGCATGGTGAGGATAAAGTTACTGGCGATTTTCTCGTCACTCAGAGAGGTGGCGAAAAGTTCCGTTTCAGCTAGCTGTTGGTCTATAGCTGTGGTGTTTTCGGACGGGATATCTGACTTTTACGTGCTGGTTTTGACTTTTACGTTTTTAACCCCGCCACCACAGCGGGGTTAATAACATAAAAGTCAAAACCAGTGTGTAAAAGTCAGAAATCCTGTCCGAAAACACCATAGCTATAGACCCACAGCTACGTTTCAGCGATCATGGATTACGAAATGTATGGCAACGCTTTGTATCGTGTGAAGCATTAGATAAGTCTCAAAGAAAAAAAGACGAATTATATGGCGATGAAGAATATGGCGATGGTGCAGAAGATGTCTCAACCAGTGCCGTCGCACGAGGTGTGAGAAGCCGATGGTCAGTTGGGGAATGGACTTTTAAAAAACTAACGCCAGTAGCCTACGAAAAATTCACCGATGAGAATATTGCTTATTGTGATGAATATGTGATTTTTTTTCTGAACAACATCCAAACAAAATCCGGTTCTTTGACTTCCAGTTCTTGCATATTTCATAAAGTCCTAGTCAATGTTTTCGAGCCATGCTTCTAGTTATTTCTCCCGCGGCGTGTCGATATTCTGTTTGGGTAAATCCTAGCTGTTCATCGTCGCACAATTTTACAATTTTCCAAAGATGAACGACAGAATGGCCGCCGGCCGCGCCAGTCGACAGCACCACAATGTCTGAACAACCCCGGGCTGAACAACGTCTGAGAAATGGGTTGATCTTGAAATTTTGAGGTCAAAATTGGAATTGCTTTGGCGGTGAACTTCACTATTTCGCGCCATGATGTTTTGAGTTATGCGGGTTGATTTTTCACTTGACAAATTGAGTGACAGCTGGGAATATCTTGCGATAAGACGCGCTCGCGGCTGGGCCTTTGTTTTGACGTGACGTTTTGAACACATCAGTGATTTCAGCAGTATTTTTTGAGCAAAATTTTGGTGGTACTTGTAGTTGAGTCATTACATTTGCTAACTCTGGTTACGTTTCCTAAATATCAAACCAATAAATTTTAACATGCCACGTTGTTTCTTCGACAGCGACCACAACAAGTACAGTGAGCAGTGACAGTTCGCGAGCTCGGATGCGGGGCCCGGGTCACACCATCAATGATCGTTCAGTGTAGCCTACAGCCGTCGATGTCCGCGATGTTTTATCTGCTTATTTTCCTGAAAGAGTGTTTGCATTTTGGCTAATCACTCTGAAAGGCACTTTAGTACTTTAGACATTAATTGTCAGTATTGCCTATTTCAGTCTAGTTTTAAATGCATGTTTATTGTTTGTTTGTTTTTAGGGGGGGGGGGCATTCTTATAAAAATTTACGTCCGTCGCGAGCATCACCACTGAATATGACAACATACAACACAAGTGTACATGCACGGTTACAGAAATAAGATTATTTTGCAAATGAAGAAAAGACAACATAACTGCAAACTATAAGTCATGCGAAGAATTTATCTACATAAGTGACCAAATTTTACCAGGTTACCCGCAACTCAATTTGGTCTCTCGCGTTTGTAAATTTTCAGTGATTTTCATAATGTTCAAGGGTCATGATAGTGAAGGCTACTGTAAACATTTTACATCGCATAGCCACACAGTGGTGGACATGTGAATATGCTTCCTTGTTTAGACATGATAAGGATCGGATATTGCCAAACTGTCAGTTATATTTCCAGCTGTCGATGTGAATGACAGATACATTGTTTTGTCGACCCACTGTACTGGTCGCTTGCGTTGCGCGCTGTAGTATGGACGCCATGTTGAACCAGAGTTGAACTGTGCGGTACTTCTCTTGCACATGCGTACAAAGTCGATTACGTTGCATTACGTGTGTCAACATCGTTGAAATTCACTTTGTCAATATTCTTTATCAGGAGGAAT
Organism: Ptychodera flava; assembly: GCA_001465055.1. Taxonomy (NCBI): domain Eukaryota; kingdom Metazoa; phylum Hemichordata; class Enteropneusta; family Ptychoderidae; genus Ptychodera; species Ptychodera flava. The sequence goes on along the minus strand of LD358378.1, from coordinate 25,210 downwards.
TGATACACGTTACGTACTGAGGTCAATTAGTAGGTGATTCTTCATGATTCACTATTCTTATTCATGTGAATAGCTCGCGACATGCAACAAAAATAGTGAAAATATTCTCAAAAGTAACAGCTACTATCCCTTTAAATATACAACAACAGTCACATTTAGTGCTATTGTCAACTGCCTTAAATAACACATATTGATCAGTTGCAATTCGAACAGATAAAGGCAATTTAGTCATTATGACACCAAAAATGCGGACGTTCAGTGAATTGAAAATGAGAGCCACTATAGTATGAATACCTTTGTGGATACATGACATTTTTTTAAATCAGCATCAAGTGAAATTAGTATCAAAACAGAGAGGCTTCCCTCTCTAAGAAGGTGTACATGAACTTATATACATGTAAGTTCAAAGGTCAGATACCTTGTGAAGGAAATGTACTCCTTGAAACTCAATAACTGAAACTTTTACTCAAATTTGTTCAATGAAAGTTTTAGCCATTCTCTTTTCAAAATCAAGAATAGAAATCTTGATGTATAGTGCAAATTTTGGGTCAAGAGAGAGAAATGATCTATAATTTATCAATACTCTATCTTCAAAATGAACATCCTATGTTAATTTTTTAGGGGAAAAAAAAATCACATTTCGGATTTTCCCAAAACTTGATATGGAAAACTCCATTTATTCACAAAACTTCAAAATTAATCTGCAGGACCAACATACCAGCAAAGTGTAGTGAAAGCCTTAGAGTCATAATATCTGTCTCAAAAGCGCAATCTGCCTCAAGCGATATCAATAAATGTCATGATAATGTCAGCATACTAGTAAGATCAAACATGGTGTTTAATTCACCCTCTCACCATCATGATTTGGCCCAAATCCATTGTTGTGTATGCTGATTGTGATTCTGTGTACAGGAAATTGGGGTCACCAGGTTGCTATGATTGTTGCATCGGTCTGAACTTACATATTTAGCCTTTCCCCTTCTAGGAATGTTGAAATCTGTTTTTAAATCAGGAAAGTTTAGATAAACTGTTTCATTTTCAGTCAATAATTCTCTTACATTGTATTTTTGTCGTTATTCAGATGAGCAAGCCAACAGGAATTCTTTCAGCCAAAGTTTGCCTTTTGGAACACTTCTATGAAAGTTACAACAAATCAAGAAATTCTGTAAGTCATATGAGATTGTCATTTACTACAGTAAAATGTGTCTGTCCTTTTTTCAAATAATACCTATTTGTCCAACAGAAATCTTAGATTAGAGTGAGATTCATGGGAGATGGAATATGGCATTATTCCTCAATTTCAGGCCCTGCATCTTGAGCTGACTGATATGTTGAATGACAAGATGATACTTTACCACTTCATGGAGTTCATGAAGAAAGAAGGGTCTCTCAATGTCTTGCAGTTCTGTCTGTCAGTTGGTGAGTATATTGAGCCACAAAATTTCATTTCTTGTACAATAGTTGGGGGGTTTTTTGTTCTCTATGTGAATGTCGTTTTCTGTACCTTCCGTTCAGTTATCAGTTACCGCCATATCACAGTCAGATACTTAATATTTTGTCATCATTATCATATCAATGGTTGATACATGTATACAAAATATTTGTTGCCAACATGCACACTCTGCATATCAGGTTTGCACCTGCTGTAACTGGAAAATAGTCTATAATTAACATTTTCTGAGTCATCCTTCCTATCAACACAGGCAGTTTCCTGCTTATGCATTTGTGAATTATATGGCCATGCTTTGGGTGTTTTTAGCTCTCATAGCCATATGTATATATGGCAATGGAAGCTATTCTTATAGGCTAGGAAAATGTCTGTATGTCTGTATGTCTGTATGTCTGTATGTCTGTCCGTCAACATCAAAAACTCCAAAACCGCTGCACATTTCATCTTGATATTTGGTGTGTACATGGATAATGGGCTATAGATGAGATTTTGTTCAAATGAAGTTGTCATTGCCAAAAATATGCAAATTAGTGCCAAAAAAGGCGTTTTTGGTAAAAAATCTCCTTCTTCATAACCGCTGGTCAGACAGCTTTGATATTTGGTATACAGGTCCCTAGGGATAACCCAACTTGGATTTGTTCAAATTGTGATGAAATAAGCAAATCTGTATTTTTAAGGAATTTTTTTGTCATTTTTGGTCAAAAATTTATTTCATCAAAACCGCTCGTCTGACAGCTTTGTTTGATATTTGGTATACAGGTCCCTAGGGATAACCCAACTTGGATTTGTTCAAATTGTAATGAAATAAGCCAATCTGTATTTTTAAGGAATTTTTTTGTCATTTTTG
>LD358378.1:8986-22271 GCA_001465055.1 Ptychodera flava | reverse complement strand
ACTTGCTATTTTTCATGAATTTTTTTGTAATTTTCTCCCATTTTTGGTCAAAAAATCTTCTTCTCTGAAACCACAAGTCTGATTGATTTGAAACTTGGTATGGAAGGGCATAGGAGTGACCTTTCTCAAATCTGGGCAAATCGTGGTGAAATTTACATATTTGCATTTTTTGGCTATTTTTTTCATTTTTGATCAAAAATTTTTTTTAACTCTGAAACCACACGTCCGATTGAGTTGAATCTTAGTGTAGAGTTTTTTACGGGTGACGTCAGTAAGATTTGATCAAATTCTGGTGAAATTTGTATAATTTTATTTTATTGGGGGTATTGTTTCTATTTGTGATAAAAAAATCTTTTAGCTTGATTTTAGCTTGTTTTGATAACTATATGGGAGCGACCAGTGACATTGTCACTATTTTTAGTGTTTTACCATTTTTGCTCCAAACTTCAATTTTTAGGGCCACAGGTAGCTTCAGGCATATCCAGCTTCTGTGTTCAGCCAACTGATTTTACACTGCCTGTAAATATATTTTCAGTTTTAACAAAACATTAAAAATGTGAAAAAAACTTGCTGGTGAGAGGAACCAAGGTGACATGAACCTGCATAGTGAAGCATGCACCTTGGTATTTCGAGCTCAGCACTTGTAATTTCTGTTTCTCATCCCAGAGGATTTCAACAAACGCAGTCTCGTACCGGATCTGCCGAATGAGGACATTCATAAACTCCACATAGAAGCGCAGGAGCTGTACAAGTTGTATTTTGCACCAGATGCCATGGACAGAATACAGTTTGATGATGACATCATTGCTGAAGTGAAGTCAAGTGAGTTTTGAAAAAAAACCTTGGCATTCTGATTCTTTTGCGGTACATACAAACGCATGTTCCCTGGTGGTGAAAACTGGCCTTTCATTACCGTGGCAGGCAGTTGCGTATTATTTCTTTTTATAATTATTTAGGAACAAGGAAGTTTAGATAATGAGATAGGAGTAAGGAAATTTAAACAAATGGAAAAATTTACTCGAAAAATAAATTAATTGAATACTTTATAATTAATTTATATTAAAACTAAATTTATAAAGTATTTAATTAATTTCTTTTTCTGTTATGTTTAAAATTCATTGCCCAACTTGTTACCTTCCTGTGTCAGCCTCATTTTACAATACTGTCCGATGACAAAAGTAGATTTAGTTACTGACCAGAGAGTGACCTGGACAGATAAATGTGGATGCGGGCCAAGATTACTGTAAGCTTGTTCTTACCTTCAGTTTACTGTAGTACATTTTGACAACTTTGGCATAGTTATTCATAATGTCTTCAATACTGTTAGTTTGGAAAGCTGAGTAAGCTCTTGTCATATCATGTTTCAGTTGCTGAAGGCCCATATGAAGGCGTGACAAGACTGAGGACTTCAGACTCCTTGTTCAGGTAGGAACAGCAGTAAATCACGTACTGATGTATGTATGTATGATTGCTTTGCATGTAGATGAAGAGTACACATCAAATACCTCATTTCTTATTTATGTTTTTAGTTCCAGGGCATTGTATACATGCACATGTAAATTTTAATGTGATACTGATTTTTCTGTGTCGAGCTCAGTGACACATATCAAGTCGATAACTTATCACATGTATGTGCAGTGAGAATCAAGGCCATGGTCAACCCTGCACAGGCTGAAAAAATTTCCGAAACTGATGTTTGCCGTTTTTCCCCCCTTATCCTCCCCAGGGCTTATGAATATTCATACAACTTACTGGAGAACACATTCTGCCCCATGTTTCATCAGAGTGATGCAGTAAGTATCAGCATTAATCAACAATTTAAGTCTCCCTCATTTGTGCATAATTTTACATGTCTATAAGGTTCGTTGGAGTAGAATTTGTAAGCCTACAATATGTTTACAGTACTCAAAAGTTACACAAAATGTTGTATTAATGTTGTCATAGCTGTGATGTATTTTTCTTATGAATTAGGGTAAAATGTAGTATCGTTCATGCACACTTTAAAAGTGTCAGGGATGAGCAAAAACTAGTCCAATTTTGTAATTAAACCCCTCTCTCATTGACTATTGGATAAACCCTGTCTCATTAAGTATTGGATGACACCAACTGTACCACTGAAAACAGTTGGTTTTAACCTTAGCATGGTGGTTGAATGGGTACAGATGACTTTTGTGAATGCATCATGTGAATTAGACAATAAAATGTAGATTTCTGGGTAAGTGATTGTTACTAAGATTTGTTTTGCCAATTTCACATTACAGTACTTCAACATGATATGTGGGAAACGGCTTTCAACCGCCTGTCAGAGGCCTCTAAGGTAAATATGATATGCTGTGTTTATGATAATTTCAAGATTATTGAAGAAGATGAAATGCAAATTTCTGTAGAAAAATTCACCTTTGTGAGAAACTGTACAAAAAACCACTGTGTAGAGGTTTTAGCTGCTTGCAAGTGTTTGTTTGTTTGTACTTCCTTTTCTTTGTGAGGTATGCAGTCGAGAGTAAAAGTACATCTAGTGTTAAAATAATTTTTGATGATTGAGTGTATTTCCGATCCTTGTTTTGAATTACAACAATGCTGCCAGACTGATGGACATTACTTACATGCTGTATTTTTGTCCACGTGCGTGCTTATCAATTTCAAGTTTTTTGATCTGTTATCCTTTTATGTGTTTTGACATATGTGCATATTGAAACTCAGATTTTGAACATGACAGTGGTGGTTAATCTTAACCTTTGCATGGCATGATAGCTGGCTGTTGCTAAGGCAATTGATAACAGTAGCGTGAGTGTGATTGAATCACCAAGTTTGCATAGAGCAGAGCTGTGTCAGTGCTGTGACGAAAATTTTGACAGTAGGATAAGCCCTCTTGTGATGGCTAATGCTGTTCTTTTGTTTTTTTGTAGTTTTACATGTATTAGAATGTTGTGTTGCTTCCTATTATATAGAATGATGCACAAATACATGCAAGGACTTGTAATGTGTGTGTGGAGACTAACAAACTTAATTAGCTATTTACTTGCAAAACTTGACATGGCTTTTTACGATTGACCCAGCTCTGTCAATTGGGTGGGTTTAACCGGTACTAACTAGTCATTGTTCTTGACCGCTTGTTAATGGTTTTGAAAGTCCCGTCAGCAATCTCTCACCAACATCGCCGACAACTCCGACATCTCCAATCCAACCAGAACCTCCCTTGCAGCAAATGCAGCAACGGTTAGTACACTGTTGTAGAAAAAACAGAAGGATTCTGTTGTCTCTGTACCGTATATGTGAATATCTACATGTATATTGTTTTGTTACGTACAAAACTCTGTGTTTCCATACATCTCTTCCCTGTGCATGCATAAACAATATCAATTAACACCAAACTTGTACTTGGACACTCTCCAAAAGCACCTACCGGTAAGATTTTGCACACGTCACGTCATTTCTCCCTATTCAAAACGATGCTGGATCACTCAGGCTTGAAAATTTTTTCTACCTTTCAATTCATTGGAAAACAGAATACTGGCAAAATGCTTACAAACAAATTGAATACATTTTAGATTTACTACAAGTAATTCATAAAACAGACACATAGATAGGGTCTCTAAGAAAAGAGCAAGGCAGATGAAATAACGTGCAATTTAAACCATAGACCCTCGAGATTATTATTAATTGTGTTTTACAGTTTCTCAGTGTCATGACAAATATTCAGAATGTTGAAATTTTAGACACCTCAGTAGAGCAAAGAGTCCATTGCAAGCCACGTACCTACATGTACCTCTTCTCAGCAGCCTTTGACAGCGTGTCACAAAGTCTCTGTCTGCAACAACCTACTTTTTGTCTTTTGTGACTGATTGTTAGCCTGTTCCAGTATTCCATGTGGTTGTGTATTAGTGCATCTGTACACACTAATCATGTCCAGTTTAAAATCTGTCGGTGTTGTTTCTGTGAGATGGTGTTGTACTTGATGTAGTTGATCTCCTAACGTACGGAAGTACATTTACTTGTAGCCATGCAAGTATACCCTATAGCAGTTACAGGTACACAATGACAGTCACTGTCACCGGTGTCGCTTGTAGAGTCCACAACACCGGCATAATCACCGGACCTCATCAGATGCATTCTAGACATTGTAAACTTCTAAGTCTTTGGAATCCCACATTCCATAAAACTTCCACACCAGCATCACAATGTAGATATCAGAGTTTTCTCACATACAAAGTTGTATCAATAGCTCGAATGCACTGTAAAACCACACTAGAAGAGTAAAAATTAGCCTTTGTGCCACAGTCATTGGTGAGGTGGGTATGTTAAATACACCATAGATTCTGTCCTCAGAAGAAAACAACCACTCTCACATCGCTTGCTGAAGTTCAGGGTCTCTCTCACACACATATACATGTAGCAATGCACAATGAGATCATGCTAGAAGAGACACATATGACCACACTATCACAGATGTTGGTGACTCAGAGGTGGGTTGGTTCCAGTGTGCTTGTCTACTGTTATATTAACATGTTGCAAATGTACTCCTTCACTGCCTGTTGTGAATTAAGTAACCTGATGCAATGTTTCTTATTGCCAACAGACTTCAGCCTTTTGTGAATTGGCCTATTACAGCTGCATGCCTGACCTTTCATCAGGCAGTGAGATTGTAGCAAAGTTATGGCACCAAAGTGGGATAATATAGCCAGTCCAGCATATTTATTTCAAATATAAGAGCCAGGGTTCGTACAGTCCTGGAAAACCCTTGAAAACCCTGGAATTTTATTTTAGCCCTGGAAAACCCTGGAAAAATGTGATTTAGCCCTGGAAAACCCTGGAAAATGAAGATACTTGAGACTGATTTAGTTGAACTTAACAAATCTGATAATAAATATTCCAAGAAAACTGAATCTACAGGGAAATGTCTTTTGTCGCAAAGTTAAATAGTCTTAGGAGTGCAAATTCTAAGACTGCAAAAGAGAAAAACAAACTGAAATACAATTAGTAGCTATACAGTTAAAAGAAAAAGCTAAGGAATTAAAGCAGTAGATAGATACGGTGTGTCGATAGAAGTCGAGTGTAAATTTGTTTTCATGATCAAGAGCCCTGGAAAATTACTTGATTTTAGTTGAAATAGCCCTGGAAAACTGGTCAAAAAACCCTGGAAAGCCCTGGAATTTTATTTGTCCCAAGGTTTATGAACCCTGAGAGCCTATTTTCAATTCTCTAATTGTTTGCTTTTGAAGACAGTGGTCAGTTTCAGTTTCATCAATCAAAACCAAGCAATGAATACGAGGATAGAATAAACTTGTAAATTTTTTGAACAAATTTATCTCAGAAGACTTTTAATGATTCATCTTTACAATCAAGAGTAATATTGAAAGTCGTAATGCAAGTTTTTGCATTAGAGATGTCAATCGCTTCTAACTTTTGCTGTTGAAATTTCACAATGGCTGCCACTTTCATTGTTACCTCCGGGAGAGAAAAATTAAATTATAGATTTCCATGGAAAGTTTCAAAATGGGTCTTTGCAAGCAGGGCTGGCAGACAACAGTGAGATTTGAGAAGAAACTGGTTTTGTTGCAATATGCCATATGATTAATGAGTTGACGGAATTCACAACAGAGTGAATGAAGTGTCTTTGAAACATGCAATTGTGTCTGTTAGTAAGCTAAAGGGAGTTGGTGGTAAGATTTTTGTTGATTTCTCCTCAAATGTCAGTCGTTAATTTCACACTGTACTGTTTGCTTCAGAGGTAGGAAACAGAATGAACCGATGTCTGCAGTGTCTAAGCTTGGAAGCAGGATCAAAGGAGTGTTTCGAAGTAATACAAGTAAGTCAAATGTTGGTAGTTGTCAATTCAAGGTCTATTCCAAATCTAGCTATCACTTGCTGTAGTAGTGACAACAGAAGAAACTTTTCAGTGTCAGTGTCAAGGAGAATCAGTGACGGTGGCACTCACCATACAGAGCACTTGCAGAGCCCCTATGAGCGTGTATACAGAATTGTCTAGAATCATAGACCCTCGAGAAACGAGGGTCTATGCTGGAATCTATGATTCGCGTCATATTGAAGTATCCAATGACAGTGTACAGGCATGTATGTTCATACTGTATGGTACCATGGCAAGACTAAAGAGGCCTGATGTGAGGACAGCAGGAATGACAATTTCAAGTGAAAATCTTCGAGCAAAACTTTCCAAATTTTCTCCCTCTTTTTTATTACAGCCAATACATAACAGAGATTTTGACAATGATCACCAGACTTTATCAGAAGTGGGAAAAGGAGAGCGTTGAGATGAAATATTCATATACTGAATATAGAAAATTCCAAAAGTTGATAAAATTATATTGATTGAAATGTTTGTTTGTTATGTACAGGTGAAGATAGAATGATGGTGGATACTGAGGAAGAGTCAGAAATTGACAGTGATCAGGTAACTGGCATGTAAAATGGTCTTTTGTTATTTTTAAGCCGTTTTGTTGATTAGCAGACTGATTCACTGTTTCCTTAATGTTTCCCCAAGGCTTCAGCTGCAGACAACATAGTTTCTTCAATGGATGTGATGCTACCACTGGACAGCCAAGTGCGGGATCTGAGTGCGTGGCGTGTCAGCATCCCGCGCTACGGTCTCCGACAAGAAGGCACCTCCAGGTATTTCGTCTATGTGATCCACGTGGACAGACTTGACATCAGGTCAGGAGATGAAGAGAAAATGTCGTGGGAGGTAGAAAGGTAAGTTACCCTTTTCACCACAGTCCATGCATGGTTTCTGCCTTACACATTTCTTTAATACACAAGCCTTGCTTATATACATGTACCATACATGACTGAAACTTGACTTTGAAAGTGTTAGGACTAATTTATGGCTGATTTTATCTTGTCAGGAGGTACCCTGAATTCTATGTGTTGGAGAATAAACTGACAGAATTTCATGGTAAGTATTATAGCCAGTCCCATCATCTATGTTACCTTCTAACCCTTTCATTGCCATAGTTTTGCCCAAATCTATTGTTGTCAATGGTAAGTTTTATCTTTCTGTGGGCACTTAGGTGTGAAGAGGATAAGTTTTCATGGCAATTGAACATGTAATCTTCAACACATACTCTTGGAACTTGGAAGTAGGTGCCTACAAGCTGTCAGTCAAAGCCATACCCCTGAATATGTGTACAAATGTTATTGATCGATTGATTGATTTTATTTGTCAAAAATATTGCAAACCTGACTGTTTGACTCTTTTGTGATTGCAAAAGCAAAGTTTCAAGTCATTGTGATGTTGCAGCTTTTACTGGTATGTTATATCTTTCATTCATCGTCATTGTACATTTCATAGGTGTATTTGAGGACTGTACTCTACCATCCAGGCGTGCCTTCACCACCAAAACTCGTGAATTTCTGGAATCCAAGATACCAGTTTTAGAAAAGTGGTTGCAGGTATGCTAACTGTGTACGACTCCTTATACAATCCTTGGGTAGTGCTCTTGCATTGCCATAAACGTCCTTGATCATTACAGTCAAACTGCAAGTTCTTAGACTTAGAGTGAACAGAGATTTTCTGAAAACCACTGCCATCAAAATGTATGAGTTTAAAGGTATACAGTCACCTGTAATCTAAATATGTCCATATATGGTCAAAGGGGCGTTCCTTGGTATTCAAAATGCCCTTGTGAGGGTGCTGTTTTTAAAAAGTGGCCACCCACTTAAAATCTGTGATTGGTTAGATTTTCTCTTTCCCATGGTAGCTGTGGCAACATTTGAACAGGTGACTGTATACCTTTAACTATATAAGAGGCACTTACTCTGACAGCTTTTCAATATGCAATTTAGACAGATACTATCAGTAAAAGTTATCCAGAGGTCATGCCACAAACACTTAGAGCAAATCATTCTCTACTTCAGTGAAGATATCTTTGTGTCAGTGAAATAATATACCTATTTCTGTGTTTGGCAGATGTGCCAAAAACTGTGACTTTAAATTTGTAACAGTAGCAGTCACAGTATGAGTGTTAAGCTGACACTTATAATATTCAAAAATGATTTTATGCTTTGACCCTTCTTGGTTGGAATTTTATTCAGTGACTGTGTAACAAGTCATTTTAAATTGTTCATTGAATAAAGGGTGATTTCCTAAATTAGAACTATTGACAAACCACTATTGTATATTGCTTAACAATAGGATACTGATGGATTCTAGAACAGTGATGTCTGTTGGTACAATAGTTTTGCAACCTTAGTCCCATTTCTCGCTTTCTGCAGACTCTTCTGACCAAACCAGTCCTCCGAGGCAGTGATTTGTTGTACAGTTTTCTCACAACAAAGGATGAGTTTGTTGCCAAATTTCTTCCAGATGTCAACTTTGGTAAGGTGCCATCGTTACTTATTTAGCAAGGTGTCTGAGAGTAAATTGCTGAAGTGTACTTTCAATTTCAGCTACTCTAAGAATTCTGGGTCATTGCCCTGCTGGTTTCTGCGCTCTTTTTTCCTAAATTTGGTGTGCCTTAAAACAGTTACATGTATGCAATGAATAAGCAAAACAACAAATTACATGTACTGGTAGCATGTCTGTATCTAAGGAAATCGTATTTATAACAAAAGTGAAAGATTACAATTCTTATCATGATGGTATAATAGTACAGGTGACTCTGGAGATTGAAATTAGCATATGTAAATGATTGTATTTATTGTCAGTACCCATTTGTAGCCATCATTCCGATAATACAGACAGTTTGTGCATTATTGTAAATACAAGTCTATACTAAATAAGTACTCCCTTATATGCTATTGTATATACATGTATGCATTTGTCTTTTTCAGGTAAAATGTTAAAATCCGTTCCAAATAGGATTCTGAAAGAAGTAAGTCAATCCAGCTTTTAATGTTATACTGATAGTTAGTTGTAAACATCGTAGACCAAAAGATCCGTTGCTCGAAGTTGCTCTCTACACAAGAGGTGGGGAGCGTTGAGAGCGCCCTCTAGCAACAGGTTTTTCAGTCTAGGGTAGCCTGTCAATATAGATCTCTATGACTTTGGTGACGTTTGACACAGTTAAATTGTATAGGTAGACCCAAACCTCATTGAAAAAAGCAAACATATCATACAATATTACTCAAAATGAATTATATTTTCTTTCTTTGTGTCAAATTATACATGTATATCTCTGAAAAGTCAGTCCTGGTCAACTTTATGTGTGGAATAATTTTATCTCTCTGCACAACATCTTGTCTATTTTTCTGTATTTTCTTCTGTTTCTCTGAATGTTTACAATCATTTATTTTGGCATTAATTTCAATTAGATCACTCATTTAGTATGATTAATCGAAGTGCTATATGTGAAATAATTTTAACTGTACTGGCAACCAGGTTTGCACAAATCATTCTCGAAATACTAGTATGGTATTCATACTTCTGCATCATTATGATCTTGTACTGGCTTGATCATGTATTACAGAGAGGCCAGTACTTGGAGCCATTTTTACAGTCATTTGTGACGTCCACTGAAGCACCCAAACCCAAGCCAAGGTATGAAGCATCTATACCCAGTGTAAAGTGTAAATATCACTTCTCAAACAGAGTCCAGATCAAAGCTGGTCGATACTGATCTTTGTCATGCCACAATGCTTATTTCAATTTCCATTCAAAGTAGCTGTGACCAAGATATTTATCTTCAGAATCAACGCTTTACATTATCAGCCAACCCCATTCTAAATCAGTTTTGTGATAATCGCTAATTTTCTTTATTTGTTTGTAAATCCTTAACATTTCCTTCAAAAACATAAAACGCTGATCGCTCAGGTATATTTACATTTGATATACCTCTGTGTGATGTTGGATGTAAAAATAAGTCAGCAGTGTAGAATAGAAGAATGAAGAAGAAAGTGTTCAACTACTATATTAGAGCTTGATGAAATACACGTCAGCATCTGATAATATTAACCAACCCACCTTGCATTAGAGCCAACTCTAATTTCTCTTTATGTTTTTTCAAAATAATATATTGCTTTACTATTCTTTGCCATTGTCTTTGCACCACTGCATGTCATAATAAATAAGGTGGAAGTTCAAAACTGGCCTGCCCTGTCTCCTGCAGTCATGTTACAGGAAACACAAGCATAATTTCTGCCTAGAGCTGTAAAGGAATGGATGGAAAATTTCACAAGTAATTGATTTACTGTTCTAATTATTATTTTTAGCATTTAAAGACTTTCTATGAAAGTATGATTTGTTCTTGAGATTCTTAGAATGTTGTCGATTCTCTCTTCAGGGAAGGAGCGGAAAAGAAAAACAAGCAATATCCAACACTCTTGGAGCGGGTAAGAAATTCACAGTTGTCATGAAAAAAGTCTTCATTCAAACATGTCACACTTCTTTATTCATATTCAGTACAAGTTTACCAGACACTGTTTTTTTCTGGTCATTGTCATCCTAAGATGCAACCCTTTCTCTACAATGGTTTAGCTGAACCAAATCAACAGTTGGTGGGTGTGTGGGGGTGAAAGGATTTAGTATGCGTGATTTGAACAAACTTATTGTCGTGTTAACCCTTTGAGCGCTGTAATTTTTTCCAGCTAAAATTTTAGCGCAATATTTTATCAATTCTTATGAATTTTTCTGTAATATTTTTGATAATTTTTGATCAAATGGACATCACATTTTTATTGGCTACAGTTTTTTCTCAAAATTTTGGCAAAACTCTGAGAAAAATTGACTGGGGTATATTTTATAAAGGGAACAAAAATCAACTTTGGCGCTCAAACAGTTAACTATCTGACATTGAATTTCAGTGAGGATAATAGAAATCTAATACATTCATGAGAAGAGTCTTCAGTGTTCTTTGAAGAGATAAATGTTATTGACATACTGTCACAAACTCTGTACATCAAATTACAAAGAATTTTGGTCATTCTCAACTTCACACACAGTGCTAACTTTACACTTTATTATTCATGTGTGACAGCTTTATTGATAATTACTGGTAACACGTTGCATTTGATTTGTGTTCCTTCCCACAGAGGCACAATACTCTGTTCATGGACAATGCAGGTTACTCTACAGATGATGATGATATTCAGTACACTAGGGAAGTCCAGGATACCAATGTAATACACATAGATGGTATCTTTGATTATGTCATACACATTGGTAAGTTTTCATATGCTTTGCAAGCAGATGCTTCGTAGATATTGATGTCATATACGTCCATGCAAAAACAAGTCAGAAGTCTAATAATACTTCAGCCATAATTTAGTAATACTAGTATTTGCAAATATCATTTCAAATGAATTATGCATGTATCTCATTCCTATTTGTAAATTAAGATTTGATCTGATTCAAAGTGAACAGAAATTTGACCTTCAGCAAAGACATGTGAATTTCATTTTATAAAATATTATGCAGATTAATTGAAATGAACTTATCTTAATTGATGCTGCAAGTTTGTCAGTGTATTCTTTTGTATGAATGTACACAAAGGTATTGGGTCCAGCAAGTTAATTAAGTGTTCACGTTTTTGTATGTATTTTGTTTGTTTGTTTTTTTGCTGTTTATTAGAAAGAGTTCTACTGAGTAGTTTTCGAACGTATGGCAAAATGTTATTCATCTACTGAGCCAGGTATCTCCTCTGATGAGAAAGTCATTCCAAAACCGTAATCAAAAGAAACAATTATTGACAAACATACCCTTTGAGAGACAGAAATACAAACTGAAGAGTAAGAGCTCATTGCAAAGAAAATATATCATTACACCTGACTTTCTGCTTTATTTTCTTTTTCCCAGCTCGTCTGGCCTATGATATACCCACATGGTTGCATAACTTGTTTTATACAGTCAGAATTCTTGGTAAACACACCATTGAAAACTTTGCAGACTAGTAAGTATCTTTAAGTGTGCCTATACTCTGTATCTTGACTTATAGACATAATTCTTTCTTTGCATTATAGAAATTTAGATCAATATTGATATATCATAAGGCTTAAATATTATTCAAAAGTTCATAAGATTTTCATCTTCGATGTCAGTGACACAGAGCTTATCTAATAAGTGGATGTGTGACTGTATGTCATCCGTCATCTGGCGTCCGTCAACTTTTCACATTCAAAACTTCCTCTTCAAAACAGCCAGTTTAATTCCTTTAATAGTTAGAGTACAGGACCCAAAGGATGACCTTCATCAGATTGATTCAAATTGTGATGAAATATGTAAATTTTTATATTTTAGGCAAATTTTGCTATTTTTAGGTAAAAATCTTGTTCTCCCTAACGGATGGTCTGACAGCTTTAATATTTGGTATACAGGTCCCTAGAGATAACCGTATTTAAATTTGTCCAAACTATAATGAAATATCTGCTCACATCTTGTTTACTCTCGATGGAGAATGTCTGCTTTGCAAAATGACAAATACAGATAGCCATGTAGGAATAGAAGTAAACTGTACCAACATACAACTAGATGCACGTTATTGTGTATACCATAGTCAACACTATTTAGTGAATATTGATATACCTATTTTCCCTTTTGGCCATTGTTTAATTGTTAATTGTCAAGTCTCCTGGTCTTCCATGTGATGCAGAATTTGGCCTGATCTTGTGTACAAGTATGTTTCACTGTCATGAGTGTCATATTACACAATTACTCTTCATCAACTACATGTATATCAGCGTCAGAGCTATTTCTGTCACAGTTAATGCCAATATGCAGTGACAGTGACACTGCTGGTAGGCAGTAGCAGGGCAGTAACTGCATTAACATGATTGTATTTTGACAGTATTTTTGTTCCGTTTATCAACTGAGTTCCTGTTCCACTCCCTATAACATGTTGAACTGTCAAGTATTCAGCTTGCCAACACAGCCTATGTGGGTGTACTGTGTATTTGTATCATTGACAAATGACCTTTGTCTGAACTCTTAATTCAGTTATCACCAATAGTGTTTACATACACAGGCTTTGTTGACAAACGGTGTATATTGTGTTTCAGCCTGTCGTAGGGGGACAGCAAGAAACTGTTTGATTCATTGCACAGAACTGTTGAAAAGCATCAACAGTTGCAGCTTCTGTACTGTTACAAGGTGTACCTGTTGTTTTGCTTTATGGAAATTCAATAACATTCACACTGTTATAGATTTTCTCAAAATAAAAGTCGTGAAATGCGGTAAAGTGATTCCAGATTTTGTATAATTATCACTGACATTATAACCATTGGATGACATTGAAGTGTTGTTCATTTTTCATTGAATTATCTACCAAACTATGGAATCTGGAAAAGTAAAAAAATAGGGAACCAAAATGCTTTCAGACCCCCCCCCCCCCCACACAAA
>LD358375.1:102785-125846 GCA_001465055.1 Ptychodera flava | reverse complement strand
CATGCTTGGCGGTTGGTATGGCTAGGTCCCCTGTAATTTTCATATGGCCCCCTGTTTCAAAAGTGAGTGAAACCCCTGTAGCTACCCACTGGGACTGGCAATTTTGAACAAGGTAAAGACTACACTGCGATTAAATGTTTGCCAAAACATTAAAATCGTAGCTCCATGCGGAAAAGCAAAATAGCATCAATGACACTTTCCTCACATTTGGTTACATGTAGCAAGCCAGAATGAGTGTATACATGATATTTAGTAGCTTCTGTGGGCCTTAGCTTGTGATATTCATAGTCAAGTGAATTTGAACAAATTTTGATAAAGACAAAGTTAAAAAAGTTTTGGTTAACTATTGGCAACATCTAGGTGAACGGAACCAACAAAATTTAGATCAAAATGATAAATTGTACCAAGAATCTAAGTCCTTTGAAACGAAAGTAATTGAGTCTGTGGATATTTTTGAGAAAGACTCAGCAAAAAATATGGATAAAATACAGATTTCTAGAGAAAATATCAGTAATATTATCATAAATCTAAAAAATAATAAGGCTTGTGGTCCTGATGAAATAACCCATGAAATCATTAAAGGGGGTGGAGAAGTTATAATTGATTCCTTAACAAAACTGTTTAATTTATGCATCAATTTAGAGGTTGTGCCAAGAGACTGGGGAAGAAATATTATTATACCCAACCATTATACAAAAAGGGTGACTCAAGGAATCTGAATAACTATAGAGGAATTTCATTGAGTTCAGTAATTGGTAAAATATATAACAGAATAATTGAGAAAGAAGTAACAAATATAGTTGAAAATAGTAATACCCTAGGTGAAGTTCAAGGAGGGTTCAGAAAGAATAGACGAACAGCTGATCAAATTTTCATCCTAAAGGGAATAGCTTCAATTCGCAAACACAACAATAAACATACATACATGGCTTTTTTAGATTTCAAAAAAGCATATGACAGTGTTTGGAGAGAGGGACTTTGGTATGCACTATGGAATAATGGGATCAAAGGGAAGCTCTGGCGTGTGATAAAACACACATATGATCACATTGAAAGCAAAGTCTCTTTTGGTGATATTGACACTAATTATTTTGCCGTTGCATGCCAAGCTCGTTCCAGTTCTAACTTGGGATTTTTACCTTTTAGATCAGTTTTACTCAAAATTTCTCACTCTTTTCTGTAATTTGTAATTCTGTTACATGTCTATTTCAAAGATTGGCTTCCATCACAGTGCCTCTACATTCAAATCACCGGCTGCTGTTGTAAGAAAGTAGTCATGAAATTTTCATGTTGAAAGCCGGTGTTCTGCCATCTATACTCGTTGCCATCTACACTCCGTTTGACCTTTGACACATACACTGGAATCTCACTTAATTGTTATGCAAATAAAATGTCGCATTCAATCTATACTCTGCCCTCGACACGGCTCAGGGAAATCAGGAGGAAACATCTTTTACAAATTCAATTTGCGATCAACGGGCTGAACCTTGCTATCGATCTATACGCCATTGATATTTATACATTTTAACCTTGACGAGAAAGAAGTTTTGAAAGGTACAGAATTAATTCTGAACTGAATTCATTTGATCTAAGGCCGATTGATTTTCATCATTCACTGTTTTGATTCAGAACAATGAAAACTTCACTGAGGTTTATATTTATTGTAAGTAAAAAAACAGATTTCTTTGTTCTTCATTATATTTCATGAGGATTCAATTTATTATTAGACAATAAGTTTAACTATGACTCAACAAATCGAGGCCTAGTATAGTGTATGGTCAGTAGAAATGGTTGCAGGGAGTAAAGATGGCAATGGATGGAGCATAGATGGCAGGAGTATAGATTGCAAGTGTGTTGCCATCTATACTCCATTGCCATCTATACTCCATTACTATCTACATGTATACTTAATTGCTATCTATACTCCATTACTATTTATATTCATTACCATGACAAGAGGGAGGTTTTTGAAAGGTACACAATGGATTCTAAACTTAATTCATTTGATCTCAGGTCAATTTTTTAAATTCATATACTGTTTTGATTCAGAACAATGAAAACTTCAATGAGGGTGTTTTTTTTTATAATAAATGAAAAAAAAACAAACTGAGAAGAGACTTCTTGGGGCTAGTACATTATTGTTTTGTTCATTATATTTCACAAGGATTCAATTCATTTTGGACAGTAAGTTTGACAATGGCTCAACAAATCAAGGGCTAGTATAGTGTATGGCCAGAAATGGTTGCAGGGAGTATAAATTGCAATGGAGTATAGATGGCAGGAGTATAGTGGCATGTGTACTCCATTGCTATCTACACTCTTTTGCTGCCTATACTTTGTTGTCATCTATACTCAATTGCTACCACATATGATAGGTTCCTAACTGAATTTCTGATACGGAGCTTCATTGTAAAAGCTGTATTGACATATTTTTAATATACCAGGGACAGAGAATAAAGACGGTCACTGCCGTGAGTTAACGGAATCATCGACAAATTCTGTCAGTCAGCGACTTTGGTAAATGGATGCTTGGAGTACAGATGGCAATTGCTTTCTATAATCAAGATTACAGACCAGAAACAATGCCTTTCACCTCAGGCATTTTGCAAGAAAAAATGTTAGAAATGAATCTGAAATTCTAATCTGTATTAGTTCATTATGGAGACAAAACAAAAAAAACCCAAAAAAACAATGAAAACATGACAACACAAAAAGACTACCAAACTTCACAATGTGATTTCACACAAAATTAAAGCTGCAAGCAGCGTTGGCGGGGCCCAAGCGGTTAACATGGTTGAAAAATCTTGCACTAATGATATTATGTGCAAAATTCGAGCTTGAGAAAGTAGGATTTTGAACATCATCACGTAACTGTACGTTTCACTTGAAATTTAATATTTTACGTAAAATCCAATATGGCGGCCAAACCACGTGACCGATCAAAACGCATTTCGCAAACTTGAAAGACATCACACTTAAGATGGTATATGCAAAATTTCTGTCAAATCGGTGTTTGTTCGGGAGAAGAAGATTTTTAAAGATTAAATCACGATTTTCGAAAAATCCAATATGGCCGCCAAACCACGTGACCGATCAAAACGCCTTTCACAAACTTGAAAGAGATCACACTAAGGATGTTACATGTCAAATTTCAGTCGAATCGGGGTGTTGGTTCTGGAGAAGAAGATTTTTGAAGATTAAATCACAATTTCCGCAAAATCCAATATGGCGGCCAGACCACGTGACGGATCAAAACGCCTTTCGCAAACTTGAAAGAGATTACACTTAAGATGTTACATGTCAAATTTCAGTCGAATCGGGGTATTGGTTCTGGAGAAGAAGATTTTTGAAGATTAAATCACGATTTTCCCAAAATCCAATATGGCCGCCAAACCACGTGACCGATCAAAACGCCTTTCGCAAACTTGAAAGAGATCACACTTAAGATGTTACTTGTGAAATTTCAGTCGAATTGGTGTTTTGGTTCTGGAGAAGAAGATTTTTAAAGATTAAATCACGATTTTCGCAAAATCCAATATGGCGGCCAAGGTCACATGACCGCATGCGATTTTATTGGCAAATTCTTAAGACCTTAGGCCATGCTTGCTATAAAAAAAATTTCAAATCGACTAGACCCCTGGGTCTTCTGGAGAAGCCATTTTTAGGTTTTTGGAAAATCCAATATGGCCGCCAGGTCACGTGACCAATCGAATTTTGTATACCCAGGTGCACGAGATCTCATAGGTACCTATTAGCCCTGCAAGTTTCAGAAGTTTGCGGTAAGCGGTGTTTGAGTTCTAGGTCGACAAAAAAAGAGCGGAAGAAGAAGAAGTAGAAGAAAGTTGAACTCCTATAAAACCAATAGGGGCCCAGCCGGTCGGCTTGGGCCCCTAAATATCACCGATCAATCCATTGCCAGTAAGCTTATATCTACGGGACCCGGACCACTACCCATGCACTGTACACCCTGTGAAGTTCGTACATAGAGATCCGATCCGGAAGACTGGTGAGATTAGGTGTGCACAGTGCAGTGGGTTCTGCAATGAAATTAAACATTTTATCTATCCTGCAATGAAATCAAACATTGTATCTCCAGTTGCAATTTCTTTAACATTGGGAAAACGATCTTTTTTTCTGTAAATAAAAGTGGAGTATAGATGGCAAAAGAGCATAGATGGCACTTTACAATGCCATCAACACTCACACTGGCAGTTATTTGCATAACAATTAAGTGACATGGCAGTGTATGTGTCAAAGGTCATACAGAGTGTAGATGGCAACGAGTATAGATGGCAGAACACCGGGTTCCGTTGGAAATCGCAATGGAATATGCAAAGATTGACTTAGACCAAAAACGATAGCAGAAATTCAGAGATGTACTGAAAGCCATACATCGTTGCTGGTTTATACTATGAGGGAATGAGGGAAATCGGTCCCCGAACTCGGCGATACGTGCGGCCATTCTGTTTCCCAACTACCTACAGTGTATCTCTATTGCATACCACAGCGGCCATCGCCATGTATCGAACCACAAACGACTGTGGTTTAATTGAATACAGTAACTTTTCTAAGGGATTCGAACTC
The DNA here is from genome assembly GCA_001465055.1 of Ptychodera flava. NCBI lineage: Eukaryota > Metazoa > Hemichordata > Enteropneusta > Ptychoderidae > Ptychodera > Ptychodera flava. The sequence continues at coordinate 121,262 of LD358375.1, read as the reverse complement.
ACAACCTATGGCATCCAGTCACCTGGCGAAGACATCACGGTCGAGAAAGGTCAGTCAGCCAGACCACAGCCCCTCAGCCAGTCCACAAACCCTGGTTATGAGCTAGGCTCGAATCGTGTGAACCCTGCACACTTCCGTATATTCAGGCAAGGGTGATAAGCGGAGGCCCTAGGTGTAATGTATGTTTGCCAACAACCAACGTCAACGACGTTGCCTATATTGTGCGCCCACGGCGCAGGACCTCGCTCTTTAAAAGCATGGGTCAGGCGTCGCACTGTAACCTAGGGCTTGGAAGTTTAGGAAAGTGTAAGACACAACATGTGCAGTTGAAAGACTTTAAAATAAAAATACTTGCCTACGCCGGGTTGCTTCCGACAAAAGATCAAGTCTGGATGATGCTTTGCCATTTTGAACGACGTGCCCTCATGACGTGACCTCGACGTTGTAACGCCCTCTGTGGTAACAATGAGCAAAAACAGGTAAACGCTGAGGGCGCTGCACAGAACGACTTTCTTTCAAAATTTACAGTTGTAAACACAGCAGAGGGGATAGTATATGTCTATTAGGCAAGAAAGAAAAAATAAATTGTTTGGATTTTCTTGATTTCGGCAAATTCATACTTTTGCATTACCGTCGCTAGCGGCCCTACACTTTAAGTGTCGTCGGGTTTTCGCGGGCATTTGGGATTCTGAATGAGACTTCCGGACGTTGCACTGCATGCACTGAGCTTTTTTAACACGTTGTTGCGACGTCTGAATTTTGCAAATCACGACACAATAGGGCTGTTCACGGTTTACGTCACTGTTCTCTCATTAATATGCAAAAATAAATATTTGTCCGCATTTTTAGATTACGCTTTTGAAAATTACGCATGCAAGAACGACGAAAACACATCTTAGTAGGCGACTGCTAGTGTAACAATGAATACTAAAAAACATATTCACTACTCAGAGTACAAGCTGCAAAAACAGCCACGCATGCAACATTGATAAAATTTGTCCGCATTTCAAGCTGCGTGTCCGATGTCGCGCGCGTACAGCTATATTTAGTAACAAACCTGTAACCGTGAACAGCGCTATTCAAATTTTACGGGTCTATTTTTGGCTGAAATTTCTCCGTTTGTCAAGGTCAGTACACCATGAGTATTTGATCGCAAGCTTTCGACGTAATGAATGGCTAAGCTGTGGCCTGTACCAGTCCAATCAGGAAATAACAAACAAACAAACAAGCATACAAATAAACAAACAAACAAATAAATACAAAAATACAAACACGCATACAAATACATAAATAATAAACAACAGACAGACAAATATAAACAAACAAATAAATACATAAATAAACAATATCATCGAACATTGAATAAATAACAAACACACACAAATAAACAAGTATATACACACACGCACGTACAAATATATATGCGGGGACTTGTCAATTTTGCTCTGCCTGTAGGGAGGGACTTGAAAAGTTTTTGCTTCCCTTTTACGTTTTCCAAATTCCAACTTGAAGTTTTTGTAGGTAATTTAATGAAGAATGAATACCATTTTTATGTCATCCAATTGTTGTAATGTTTGTAATATTTAACACATCTAGAACCATTTTGTCACATTCCATGACTTTTATCTTGAAAAAATCTAAACATGTATGATTTGTCGTAAAAAACCAAACTTGAGCCTAGTAACAGGGCAGAAGCTGCAACTGTTGATTTTTGCAATATATCAACTACAGTTTCTTGCTGTTTCCCTACAGCATCCTCAAACACACAATATCCCTTTTGTCGACAAACCTGTATATACAAATATGTATTAGGTGATAGTTTAATTAGAGTCCAGACGACAGTCAGTTGTCAGTGATACAAATGCATGGTACACATACACAGGCTGTGTTAGCAAGCTGAATACTGGACAGTTCAACATGTTGCAGGGAGTAGAACAAGAACACAGTTGTATTAACTGAACAAAAATATTGTCAAAATTATCAAAGTTAATACAGCTACTCCCTGCAGATAGTGTCACTATCAGGTACTGCCCTGCTACTGCAGTGTTCCTGTCACTGCATACCTGAGCAGTGATAGAGATAGCTCTGACTCTGATGTACATGGTAGTTGAAGAAGAGTTCGGGCCATATGACGCTCATGACAGTGAAACATATTTGTACACAAGATCAGGCCAGAGCGCAACACATGAAAGACCAGTAGACTTGAAAAGTTATCAGGGACTTTTGAATTCTGGCATATGAGAATAATCAGATATTAAGGAAAAAAGATAGGGTCACCGTGCTTGATTTTCTAAATTTTTACATTCTCATCATAAAATATACAAAAGCAAAACTTTGAACAGAAGACTAAATGAAAAAATATGTGACTAAATGAAATTACTTATTTTATAATCAAACTTGATATTATTACACCCAAAATTTCAGAGATGAAAACATTTATTTCATGGAATATTTTAACCTTCCAGTATTGTCAATTTTGAGTAGCATCTAAATCATATATGTCTTGTACTTTTGAAACAATTTTTTGGTAGATCACTGTGCTCAGTCTTTTACAACATGACAATTACATGACAACATGACAACTTGCCCACTATCTAAAGATTGTCATTTTATGTACTCTTTGGCAGGAGCAAGTGATCTGGCCAGAGTTGGATTAACTCAAGTTGGCTTAGACTGATAAATCCAAAAGTTCACTAATGCGTTTAAAAATGAATCAATTTAAGTACTTGCCCTAGGAATATGACTTTACAAACTGCTAATAACAGGAACATCTGCGAGCGGAACGGCGCGATACGTGTTTATTTTTTCTGCGTGCACATCCTTTACTGATATACGGGCTTGTGATAGTTGAGGGGGACTTGAAAAATTTTGATCACATAGAGGGGGATTTGAAACATTTTTAGGGTACTGTGGGGGATCTGAAAAACGATAGGATTTCAATCGCGATTCCTCCAGCCCCCTTACTTGTGAACGCAGCCTTACTACAGTGCATTTGAAGCTTGCTGTTTCTATTGTGGAGGGCAAGAGAACATTCTGAACAATGACAATACAACTTCACTCAGATCACAATACAGTGTTGTTAGACCATTGTGTAAAATGTATCGGGACAGCGATAAAGAGCTAAGACATGGGGCCAAAGTAAATTGAAAAAACTCAGATGTTAGGTGATAGCAGGAGGATATTGAATGACAATACTGAATTAATGGATTTCAGTGATTTGCTTTGCATATCAGTTTTATTCTGAGAGCATGTTCAAATACTCAGAATATGTTGTGTAAACACCGACTGTATATGTAATTCCCTATGTTATTGTTGAGAAATATAGTGTCGAATTCATTAAGCAGTATCAGTGTATCATGTCTGAGATATTTCTGATTAGCCTAAAAGTAGCCACGTCAAACACCCGAAAAATTGTTCTGCCGAGTGAAGTTCACATAAAAAGTCCCAACTTTAAAGTCATATTTCTCCTAAATAAATGATGGTTTTTTTTCACTCATGATACTTCATTTTGATTGTCATAAACTTTTTCTTTCATTTGTCAAGAAATAAAATCGAAAAAATAAAACTTATAAAAAGTTATAAAAACTTGAAAATTGGGTTTTGTTCTCTTGCGCGGATCGCCAGAAAAGGGTGATTTTGCGACCCCTATATTAAATGGAACATTCCAGTGAAACGTATGGGCCGATTTCAATGTATGACCCCTTGTTGGAAACGTCAGGTTATTTTCTAATATGTTAGAGCCCCGATATTGCGATATTCACATGTTGTCATCGTTTGAAATTGAAAGAAGAACTTTGATCGAAAATCTTGACCTCAATACAGCAAAATTTTGTATGAGCGGCTATCTGATGATAAAATATCATGTATATTTAGTAAGATTCGAAGGTTTCATGAAATTTTGTTGAGCGGTTTCGATGAAAATTGATCGACAAGCACGTTGAGCGCGATCGGGAGGTAGCGTGAGTGCCACTATCGACATTTCCGCTGCAAAAATTTTAGCCCACGGGCCTTTGTTTGCCGTGTTGGCTATCGACATAGCTGCAATAATTGTAGTCCACGTGTCTTTGTTTTGCCGTGTTGGCTATTCAGCCACTGGCATGGCCGACATTGTGACTTGAGTGAGGCCAGTGTGTACGCTATCGCGTACTGCGTAGACAGTTTGGATGAGTGTATATTCGCGTAAAAACAAAATATTTACTTATATCTTTGGAAAGTTTGAAACCACTGCGATTCAGAATTTACTTCAGAAGATGCTTTGGGACTGGTAAATTTTCGTAAACTGAACAAAATGTTACTTTCTTTAATGTTAACAAATGCAAACAAAATTTAGTGGCAGAATGCATACATCGCACACCATGAATGATTTTTATGGGTTAGTCTGGCACCAATGATTGTAGTTACCCATTTAGCCGACATATTGCTAATTACAGAAACTTACAATGAATAAATCTTTTTGAAATGTAATAATTTGCATAAATTTGCATACCTGAAAGGCTGAGCAGGGAAACTACATAGGATAAGGTCAGACATAATTTTGAATGATTTCATTGAATTCAGCATGTTTGAAAACCTACAAATTGAAAATTCTATGTCTCTATTTGGAAGAATAATCGAGATATTTAATTTTTGCATATTTAATTGGGGGACTTAGTTTTTCTGTGAACGCACTGTTTTTACGGTCGGTGAAATAAGATAATATTCAAATTTTGACCGCATATAATTTGTAGTTGAATAAGTGTTTTCAGAGTGAATGGCCACAATTGGTTTCAAAAGGAATAATGCAACAGATTTTAAGCTTTCATCAAAGTTGTTGATGTATTATTTCTGATATATTGACATCAAAACTTCATTAAAATTAAAAACGTCAAAAACATTTAATGAACGGCAGAAAAAAATATGAAAATTTATCACTTTAAAAATCTGTATCTCCGGAACTACTCGTCCAATCTTGATCATTCAAGGCTTGTTTTGTTCCTCTCAGTGAGATCTTTAGATTTAAGTACATTCCAATTCTCTACTTCCAATATTTAAAATTGGCCTGACATGGCTACTAAAAGGGGAAAAGATTATTTTGCCTTGTCTGCATCCCGGCAAAAAATCCGAGGAACCGCGGTTACCTTTTGCCTAAAAATAACAAATAAAAAAAATTCGCTCCCCGCTCCTGAACCTTGGTCCAAACAATCCGATGAACAAGATCGTTTTTCCGGGCTTATGTGGTGCTGTTATCCGACTATTCCTTTTGCGAAGACTGCGCAATGTCCCGTCTATGAGTACATTGTAACAGTTAAGTCACTGCGCTGTTATGATCTCAAGGAAGCTTCTTGACTGTCGGTAGTAGACGGCAAGCTGCTAGACACAACGGAGTCCCCCGTGCCTTACGGCACTCGCTGCTCGCGCCTTCGGCGCTACGCTAGCGCCCCCCAACAGTCGTATGTGCGAGAGACTACACCAATAAGAGACAGAAAAGGCAAAAGGCACAGTCAACCCCGTGGGGGGGGGGGCACCAGTCTAGGAAACGTCATGACGATGGAAATAAACTCAAACTGGTTTTCTGTGAAAACCTCAGATTCAGTTCAATGCTATCATCAACTAATATGTTTTGCTCCATTATTTTGTAAATTTTACAAATACATGTATTGATATTTAACTTTTCTAAGTGGAGGGGGGGGGTGTCAGTCAAAATTTCTGAGTTAGAGAGGGGCGTTATTCAAAATTCATCATGGTTGGCCGGGGGGGGGGGGTTACTCGAAATTTCGGAGTTTCAGATGAAATTCCTCCAACCCCCCAGGCCGTAAATGATGACAGTTCCCTTATGTGATGCCATTTAGAAATGGCCAATCATTGACGTTTCAGCAGCCTCTGCTTGTTATGCATTTTCGGGGGTCAAGGGCGTTCACTAAAATTCCAAGATTTGTTGACATAACAGTAGTACATATGTATCCACGGAAAATGTATCGATGAGCATGAACAGAAATATAAAGATTATTGTCGCCCTTTAATTCACTTTTCACGATGGCCTAAATGTGATTGCAATGCCGACGTGTGACAAGGATAGGCGTGGTATAAGCTTAGCTTTGTATCTTTACACATTGATTTTGTTAGTTTTGTTGAAGTAGCAAGTCACATTGGCCGGGATCTCGATCGAAACTTTATCGAAAATAAGCTCAACCACTTGCCTGTAGTGAGCACAAATCAAGGAGTAATATCCCTTCGTACTTCCTCAGACGAATACACTGAGGAGACGATTAATAGAATCCCACACCCCAACGGGTTGGGATGGAATGTCTCACACGAGTTGGGGAATTCTGTCTCACACGAGCCGAAGGCGAGTGTGAGACAGAATTCCCCAACGAGTGTGAGACATTCCATCCCAACCCATTGGGGTGTGGGATTATTTTTCTCACGTCCCTCCAATATCTTTAGAAAATTGCATTTTATTGTGGTAGGTTTATACTATCAAAAACCAGCACACGATTGCACTTGTTTCATTTGTATCATTCCGCAAAGAAAAATGAAGTTCCGTTCATTGATGAGTATATCAAACACGTTAACATGTATATTACCGATATGGCAATTTTGTTTTGTTGGTCAGCCACAAAATTCTCCAGGTCATCCGAGGAAAATGTTGCGAAACAGCTCTGGTGGCCATCTGTTGATGACATAGCGTGAAAGCTGTCGTCTGCTACAGCCTCGTGTGCAAATGGCTCGCTCATCGAAGTCTTTCGCTAACTGTATCGCTGTCAAGTCAGTTCTTCTCCAGAAAATATGTCGACGAGCGTAAATAGCCGATAGGTTTGTAATGGCCTGAATTCTCCCGTTACAACATAAAAGCGGTCATCCTCCGTGTATTTTATTGTTGCCGACGCCGCGCTGACCGTACTCAAATCTAGAACAACCTGTTCACTCTGCGGTTGGTTCAGTCGTCTGTCCCCTATAGTGCCAGTTGTACATTACGCGATGTTCTATTCGTCAAATAATTCGTACAGAGAACCAGGCGCTGAGCAGAATTGACCAATCAACATACGTTTCACATACGAGGTGTTCGGTCGCGCAACAATACAGAGTGTGAGAACAAATTGTTCTCACACTGTGTTCTCACACTCCCAGCGCACTGGGGACGTGAGAAAATATAATTCCGGTGAAAGAGACAACTGATTCTCAACCAAAGCACAAACCATGGAAGGGCAAGTGAGTTTGCGAAATACAGCGATCTGATCGAGATATTATAAATAGTAGTGCTATATTCGATTCGCGATATACCGTAGCACAGCCTGGACACGCGGGAGCTCTCAGTCAGAAAAAGTGCAATTTTTAACATTTCACACCGGAATTTTAATACACTGTTATCATATAACAGCAATAAACCACCACAATACTTCTGAAGGTCTGTGCTACAGCTGAGTGAATTTGGCATAAAGGCTGATCATAATGTAGGATTTGAGAGCTGTATGGTACTTTTGAAGGTATACAATAATGATAGAAATATTAATTTTTTATCAAGAATATTAGTAATCATAAAGTTATTAATAACAGTGTCTGTAATACAAATGCGCGACTTTGACACGGAAACTGATTATCATTTAAGATTCGAGTGCAGTAGGGTACTTGTGTAAGTATACAATAATGAAAGAAATATTTAATATTTATCAAAAGTATTCTTTCTCATAAATTTATTAATTTTTAAAACTCTTGTTATTACTGATAATGTCTAATTACCCTGTGCTTTGTGCTGGGCTCCTGAACCCTCGGTCCAACTTCAGTCCAAAATATATAACAACATTGTCCACTTAACTTCAGCATATTGTAATGAGGTTATAAACGGTGCGCTCGGGTATTTGGTTGCGGATATAAGACCTCAGGGGTGAACATTAGCATATTTGGCGGGAAATAATCACCGAGCGAAGCTGGGTGATAATTTCTCGCCAAATATGCTAATGTTTACCCCAGAGGTCTTATATCCGCAACCGAATACCCTCGCTTGCCGTTTATAACCTCTAATTATATTTCGAAATACAGTATTAATTAGATTTCAAATATTTGTAAAATTGTGCATCATTTCAGTTAACAAATGAAGGTTTACTAACCGGTCTTGTTATGGCAAAATACTTCGTCAACTGAAATTAGAATCAATCAAGATGTTGCTGCGTATTTTGTTGGTTATTGTTGGTGTGTAAGTGATATCTGCCTGTAGACCATTGTCATCCCACTCTTTCGGAGAGTGTCTTGATACGATTTTCTTCGGAGAGTCGGTTGTTTAGCGTAACAATGCAGTTTTGGTTTCCTATTACGGGGGCCTCTGTATACTTCAAATTTGAAGCCAGAGTTTGTGAAGACCCATGGTAGAGCATCAGCCAAGAATAGTAAAATGTTGTCTAAGGGCACGAACGTTTTTGCGGTGATCCAAGTTGTTTGACCATCTTGCACTTCGGCTTTTTTCTGGCGAGCAATCTACAACTCATCTCAAAGTGACTTCATGCTTGGCATCATCACGTGACTAGCTGAAAGGCACAGTAGTTTTAAGTACATCGTTTGCATTGTTTTTGGTCTGTAAGATATCTTCTTATTCTGAAGCATGATTGAGAATTACAGCGTTAGCATGCCAACACAATACTCTCCTGTACAACTATAAGAAGCGATGGATTCTAGTTTGGACGTAAAAATCACTTGTCAAAAATAATAATTGACATTACACGTACAGGCCTACAGACTGTGTTGCAAAGATGAACAATGGGCATTTTGACGCGATTTTAAACGTGTAGAAAGAGTGTCTCTCAAAGATAGAACAAAAATACTGAAAAAAACACGTCAAAATTAACCGCTAAATGAACTATATCTCGCCAACAAAGTTAGCACCTCGTCTGAACAACGTTATCAATACTCATAGAAAACAGCGCACATGCGCAATACACTCCCAAGTTTTTTCACCGCGGGATACTTCTCGTTCGGCATAAGTGAGGTGACGAGATTGTGGTACAGGTCTCCTGAGTAACAATTCATGGGTATTGTTTTGAGGTTATTTTGAGGTTGCGTTTTGTTAGTGGTACATGGTAGATATCAAAAGTACAACTGTATATTATCATCAAAGAAAGCACCCAGCCTCGCCAACGGGAGACAACTTAGTTGCTTCAAGTGAGAGCCTTTTCTTAAAACAAGGTGAGTTCGCTCAAATGAAGTTTGCAAGCATAGAAACTGCACCTTTTCATAAGCCTTGCCCTATTGGAGTTCTGATAACCTTTTGCACTTCCCCATTTCGCTTTCTATAAATATATCCCATACATTTCTATTGCTGGTAAGTTGATTTTTAATGTTAGTCAGAGCCTTTTGTTTGATAACGAGTTTAAACTGTACATTCCTGTAAGAGAGTGCATTCATATGGAATTCTTTCAAATCGTCAACAGGTGTCAAAATGGAATTTTCACACTTAAAAATACCATACATCGCAAGCTATTAAGTACTAGTAATTATTGACTGATAGTAAACTTGGAAAAATTGCCGTGCCTTTCACTGTTATTACATTTAGCAGCAGACATAGCTTGTATAAGGGCATACAGGGTAACGTTCTATTTAGTTACAGCAATAGGGATTTTAGTATCATGACTCATGGTATTTCTCATGGTAACATACATTAAAATAATTTATATTTTTGTTCTTTTTTTTCATATTTTGTTCACCTTGGTGATCCGAAATGAATGAGACTTTGGGGTAAAATGTAATGTTTTGGATAAGAAAAGCAAGCTATGTCAAATTTATGTAAAGTTTAGTTCTGTTGCAACTCTAGAGGGAAAATTATTTTTTCAGTCTGCAACTTATGAACGAACATGAAAATTATCTCTGTATGTTACAAAACAAATCCACTTAAATTGTGAACCAGAAAAGACTAGTTAAATTTTAAGAGGTCAATATTGTGTCCCCTTAGTGGCATTCTGGCTCAATTTAACACAGGAGAACTAAGAACAATTTGAACAATACTAGAATTCGAACACTGTATAGTTGTTTCGAACTATGCTATAGACGGATTTTATTCGTCAATGAACTTAGGACTTTTGTTGTTGTTTATTTAATCGGCGCGATTTTAACTTGACGTTTCAACAAGCTTAGGGCTTGCGTTTGAGGGAATATTTGGGTGTTTTAACATCGAAACCTTTAATCTTTTAACATATTTTCCCAGAGGAAAATGCGTAATGACCATGAGTACAAGTTGAACCAATCACAAGAGAGAAAGACGAACAAAAGAATGATCTTTATAAGATTCTATGAAATTAATAACCATTGAATACAGAAGGCAATGTGCGCTGATAAGTAATGCAAAAAAAATGTTTCTCGTCCTTTGGTGGATTAAAAAAATGATACTATCATGCGAATTTCTTTTTTTTTTCCTGTGTTTTGCTTTTTGAAAAAAATGACCCAACCCCTGTTTTGGTGAATTCAAACATGGCCGCTGGAAAGTAAAATTGCTGCCATGAAAAGAAACAAACATAACCTGAGAAACATTTCTGAACATTTATCAAACTGATCCATAACATAAATTCATATGTAGATGTTATGTTCTGCTTGTTCCATTTTCACGTTGACTGTACATTAGTGCAGATACGTATCCTGGCATTGAAACCCCGGACTTCAAAAAAAGTTGCCAAGCGCATGTTTTCACATGACGCGCGTGATGACGGGAAACAAAACACTTTTTTTTCGCCTAAGTATTGAATTCCTCATTTTGAAGGTCAGGAAGCGAGAGCAACCGATCGCGAATTTACAATGTGACCGAAACAAAAGTAAGAAAATGAGAACGAGTTCCTGTTTCGTGACCAAGGTGATAATAAAGTATATATTGCATATAATTCATTGTGGCAGGTGATCTATTATTAAGAGCATAGGGTTGAAGTAGAGCTGTAAAAGGCTGACAGTGTTAAATCAACTTTTATGCGAGGACAAAATCAACGGAAGAAGGGCTGGTCCGTCGGTGGAGATTTGGTGTCATGCAATCGTACGTTGAGGGGATTGCAATTCCATTTATAATATTTACATGGCGCGGCGATCATAATTGTCAGTCACTGAGAAGAGAAGAGTCAATTTTCATTCAAGCATTCAATATAAGGTCGGTATTACCATGTATAATAGTCCATGAAAACCACAAAGATATGCACAAATGGTCAGCATATTTCAAAACTGGACAGGTTATTACTGCTCACTGACTCTCCCTTCGGGGGAGTAGCTGGCGAGAGGAAGCCGGGATACAGAAATAGAGTGGTGGCTCAAAGTCTTCAACGATAACACTGCTGATTTCTTATATATGCCTGTTACATATTGCCAGGTGTCCCTTCTTCCTCGGTACTTGTAAATATACCATGAAAGTAAAATAAAAACTCGTGTCATCCTCTGTAGATGTGAATATTATGCGTGATCAGAGCCTCTCACACTGCTACGTCAATATAATTATCATTTTATGGCTATGTTAATGACTTCTTGATTATTTTCACTTGGCGAAAGGTAACAAGAGCACATGCCAGGACGTGCATCTCGGCTGAAGCTCCCATTTACGTTCAGCCATGATTTAAATAAAAATGCGATGACTAGGACCTTGGCTAAGTCACTGCATGCAACTCTGGAAAATTACTATTTATTTTACTCTGTTCATCCGCCTTTTCTGTTCAAAACTTTCGGCCATGCGTTTTCTTCCTTTATTTATCTACACATTTTTATCAATGACTGTTCTCTATCACTGATATTAACTTTTCTTGCTTATGTACTTCTACACTTCAACCCTTACTACACCGCCATTAACACTACCACAGCTATCATCATTATCTTCATGACTACTACTACTACTACAACAACAACAACATCAACTACTACTACTACTACTACTACTACTCATGTTATCAATATCATCATAATTTTAAATTATTTATATTTTATTCACCCACTTTTAAAAATTCATCTTCAGTCCATAGAAAGCAATGAAAGACGCTAAAGCTGTACCCACAGGGTATTGCAAACGACATTTCTCTAGAAGTTATGATGAATAAATGTCGTGTATCAAAAATGTTCTACAATACAATTCTTCCCTGTGTCATTTGTGTTTATTATTTATTTATTCACAATAAAGGATTACCCATTTACAAGCACAAATCGGGGAGATGACCCAATAAGGTTGTAATCTTCCGTGGGGTCCTTTAAACAATAACAGCAAAAAATTAAAGTTAAAGTCTATATAAACAGGACTTAAAAAAATACAACTGCGAAAAAAGCAACATAAAAAGTTATTTTTCTACATTTGCCAGGATAAAAGTTTTTAATTGCCTTTTAAAAACATTAAGATTAGTGCTATCTTATAGTGTCTGGTAATGAATTCCAGTGTTCTGCAGCACGCATAGCAAACGTTCTCTGTCCACTTGCAGTGCGGAATTTCGAAATTAGCAATTTTAAAGTGGAAGGTGCACGTGTGTGATAATCATGAACAGTTCTGAGTGGAACGATTGCTTCTGTAGGATAAGGTGGCGCTAAATTCATGATACATTTATATGTTAAAATACAGGTAAAATAAAAAATACGTTGCTTGATAGATAAAACATCAGCCAGCTCAACCAGATATGAACTGAAAATGCTCACGTGTTTCATACAGTTATGTGTAAATTTGAACCTTTGCCACATGTTTGCAACTTCATTGAAAGTATTATGATCAACATAATGAACAATAATCACCACCGATTAATTCTCAAAGGTCATGAAGTATACAAATATGTAATTAGCTGAAATAAAAATATTAAAGTTCTTTGACTGCTGTCATTGTATCACCATTTTATATAGCAAGTGTAATTACCGTTGGCCAAGTCCTTCAAGCCATATATGCCGAGCTGTGAAAGCTCATTAGATATGCAAATTGAAAATTAGCTGACATGAAAATGTGAAATGACTTTCAATATTGTTTTAACCAGGTATAATCATCAATGTTGTCATGTTTTGTCAACTTTGATCAAGTAAATCCCAGTATATATCCCTAATAAGCAAAGTTCATTAAATATGTAAATTAGGAATTGACTTAAGTAAAAATGCTTAATGATTGTCAATGTTGTATCATGGTATCTGCAATATATGTGGCAAGTTTTGTCAACTTTGGTCAAGTCAATTCAGATATATATCTCTAATTAGGAAAGTTCATTAACCCTTTCAGGCCTGACTTTCTGGTTACTTACCAGAGCTACCCCTGTATATAGACGTTTAGGCCTGAAAGGGTTAAACATGCAAATTAGGAATTGGCTGAAGAGAAAATGCTTAATGACTTTCAATAATATTGTATTACAGTGTCTGAAATGTACATAGCAAGTTATATCAATTTTGATCAAGTCAATTCAGATGAATATCCCTAAGTATGAAAATTCATTTAATATGCAAATTAGGAATTGGCTGAAGTAAAAATGTCCTTTGATGACCTTGAAATTTGGCATGAAGGAGCCTAGCCCTATGGTCTACAAAAATGTCTGACAGAATTTTCATTGGTTTACTTTTATGCAAATTAAGCCAAGTTGAAAGTTTAATTTCAATATGGCTGCCAGGTCACGTGACCCATTGTTATGGTCATGTGATCAAAAAATTACTTATGAGGCGTTTTACCTATGTGCCAAATTTGAAGTCTCTAGGTGCAACGGTGTTTGCGTGGCAGTTGCATTTAGAGGACGGAAGAAGAAGAAGAAGAAAAAGAATAATAATAATAAATATAGCTGCAAGCAGCAATGACCGGGTTTCGACACAAGTGGCAGCATTAGAGCAAAAGAAAAATTAGATTGTGCGCATAATTAATGAAGCACAGGATGCAGTGTCATAAGGTCTCCCATCATACCACATATGAAGTCTGTAGCACTTGTGGTTACCAAGTTGTGGACATATAGGTATATTTTAGGTCAAAGGTCATTGAGGTCACATGACATTGTCTCAAATAAATTGTATTGCTAAGCTATCCCTATATACCAAAAATCAGAACTCTAGCTCTATTGGCTGGCTCAGAATTAGATATGCGCATAATTAATGAGGTACAGGATGTGGTGTCATAAGGTCTCAGATCATACCAAATATGAAGGGTGTAGCACTTGTGGTTACTTAGTTATGGGCATATATATTTATATTTGAGGTCAAAGGTCATCGAGGTCACATGACATTTTGTCAAAAAAATTGTATTGCTAAGTTATCCCTATATACCAAAAATCAGACCTCTAGCTCTATTGGCTGGCTCAGAATTAGATATGTGCATAATTAATGAGGTACAGGATGTGGTGTCATAAGGTTTCTCATCATACCAAATATGAAGGGTGTAGCACTTGGGGTTACTTAGTTATGGCCATATATGTATATTTTTGGTCAAAGGTCATCGGGGTCACATGACATTTTGTCAAAAAAATTGTATTGCTAAGTTATCCCTATATACCAAAAATCAGACCTCTAGCTCTATTGGCTGGCTCAGAATTAGATATGTGCATAATTAATGAGGTACAGGATGTGGTGTCATAAGGTTTCCCATCATACCAAATATGAAGGGTGTAGCACTTGGGGTTACTTAGTTATGGCCATATATGTATATTTGAGGTCTAAGTTTATAGGGGTCACATGACATTTTGTCAAAAAAATTGTATTGCTAAGTTATCCCTGTATACCAAAAATCAGACCTCTAGCTCCATTGGCTTGCTCAGAATTAGATATGCACATAATTAATGAGGTACAGGATGTGATGTCATAAGGTCTCCCATCATACCAGATATGAAGGGTGTAGCACTTGTGGTTACTTAGTTATGGACATATACGTATATTCAAGGTCAAAGGTCATGACGGTCACATGACATTTTGTCAAAAAAATTTTATTTCTAAGTTATCCCTATATACCAAAAATCAGACCTCTAGCTCTATAGCCTGGCTCAGAATTAGATATGCGCATAATAAATGAGTTGCAGGAAGATGCCAAGGTCAAAGGTCAAGTTGAATCCCCAAAATTGTGGAGAGCAATTTGGTCCCCTACTGGCCATTGTCCAATAGACGCTGGCTGTCTTGGACTTTAACATAGGCCAGAATAAGCCATTGCCATAGCTTAGCTGCATAGGTATAGGGGAGGTCAAAGGTCATAGAAAAATCAGAAAAATAATACTTTAAAAATCTTCTTCTCAAAATTGGCAAGACCTATGACTTTGATATTTGGCATGAAGGAGCAAGGCTATAAGGTCTAACCAGGGTTAGGTTGGTAGCGGGTCGAGTTGACTGAGGTCGAGTTGGTTAGGGGTCGAGATGTCCAGAAACCATGGTCATCATGCTTCCCATAGACTACCATGTATCAGAAAAATTAAAACTGTGATAACTTCATTAATATGCAAGCCACGCCCACCAAAACCTTTTCAGTTCTAGCCATTTGAATTCTGAAGATGTCTACCAAATTTGACTGAAATACGTTCAGCCGTTTTTGAGATAATGGGGATACAGACACACGGACACACGGACACACACACACACAGACACACACACACACAGACAGACATGGCTAAACCATATGCTCACGTGTGTGAACACGTGAGCAAAAAAGGAGATCAGTTGAAGTCATAAAATCAACGTCAAGAAGAACTCTAAGCGCTCTCTTCTGTAATTTGTACACTCTGTCAATATTCTTGGCAGTCGTATTTCCCCATACAACACAGCAATAGTCTAAGGCTGATTGTATCAAACCGAAGTACAAAGTTTTTCTGAGGTGGAGCGGAATGAATTTGTACAAACGTCGAAATAGGCCTATTCTCTTACTCAATGAAATGCAGACCTTATTAAAATGGTTATCCCAAGACGTTACATTGTCTAAAGTTACTCCCAAGATATTTTTAAAAGGAACACAAGATATTTGATGTTCATTAATCGATATATCGAGAGCGTTCTCCAGTGTCTCAGCATTGTATAGTTTTTGCCGAGAGCCAACCAGCATTACGTTTGTTTTACGTTCGCTGATAACCATGCCATTGACCTTTACCCAATTGGAAATAGGAGTAACTTCATTTTTAAGTGAACGATTTACATGAGGCTCCCGTCGTTAGAAGTGTCTGATCGTCAGCATACATATCAAGATTTGAATTTGTAAAGAGAGTGGCAAGTCATTCATAAAGATTGTGAAAAGAAGAGGACCTAAAATGGATCCTTGTGGAACACCTATACTTATATTTTCCATATCTGAGAGTTTGCCCATGTGGCAAACAATGAGAGCGGTCTGATAAATATGAATTGAACCAATTTCTTACATCTCTATGTAAACCATATGATTTTTGAACTAAGATATATCGTGATCTACAAGATCGAAAGCTTTAGAAAGATCCAGGAACATTATACAAGAGAGGCGTCCTGCGTCTATTGATCACAAATACGGAGAAGGGCAGTTTGGCAAGAATGATTCTTTCTGAATCCTGACTGCTTGTCGTAAGAAGGTCTCTATCAGACAAAAAAATCATATAACTTATTGTGTACATGATTTTTAATCACTTTTGATACAGCTGGTAAGACTGAAATGGGCCTATAATTTGACATCTCGATCACATTACCGTTACCCTTATATATAGGAGTTAGACGGGCACATTTAAAAGTGGATGGAAAGACTGCATTGTCAATACTAGCATTCAACACATTTGAAAGGGATAGGGAAATAATAGAGTCACCATAACGCAATCACTTTGCATTGATATTATCAGTTCCTGTCGATTGAGCATCTAATAACATTTTTGTGACAAAGTCTTCAGACATATGTGGTATACGGAATGAATTTTCAGGGACTTTATCTCTCAGAGTATCAGCTAAAGAAGAAAAATTGATGTTCTTATCTGTTGAAACGTTAAGTGTTTTTGAAATATTCACGAAATGGTGATTGAAGGCATTTGCAATAGCAGAGGGGTCTGTGATCATAGCAGTGTTAACAACTATAGAGATATTTTTATGTTCCACTGGTTTTATTATGTTATTGTAAATATTCCAAACTGCCGTTGGGGTTGAGCCTTTGCTTGAAAGTTCTTGAATAAAATAAGCCGTCTTTGTTTTGTTGATTAGATGGACAACTTTGTTCCTTTCCAGTCTGTAATCGGCAAGTTTGCTGGCATCACGTTTCGAGAGCTTCAAAAGGGTATCCCTTTTACGCATAGCATTTAGTACATCTTTGTTCATCCAACCCGGTTGTCTAAACTGTTTAACACGTTTTTCGACAAATTGGGCGTGTAAGTCAGAAATTCTATTGAAAGTCACGGCCCAATCTCTCATAGCAACATTGACATTACTAGCAAAGTCAATTAGACCCCATGGAGCTGAGATAAGATCGCGTAGAAAAGTTGAAAATGGGCAAAGAAGCGAGTTTTACCACAGTATGATTAGACATACGGACGTAATTACACTTTCTTTTCCTGATGACTATGATTGGATAATGATCTAACATACCAGTTTTTGGGGTGACAACCTTAGAAATATTTTCGTCATTTGAGACATAGATGTGGTCAATGCATGTTTTTGAGACAGGCCTTGTAGGTTCGGTAATGAGTTGATATAAATTCAAGTTACAAAGAGACTGATAGAGGTAGTGTTTTTTGCAGCAGGAGATAGAACGTCGATATTAAAATCGCCTAAAATGTAAAGTTCTTTGCCAGAGACAAAGCCACATTCAAAATCTTCTTCAATCTGAACATCGATACTATGAGGAGTAATTGGTGGTCTGTAAATACCAGCGACTAAAAAAGAAGTGCATTTAAGTGGTTTGATTTCCAGCCACATACTTTCCAAATCATCAGATTCTAAATCATGTCTTCTTGTGTAAACCACATTTGGTGTAATATAGGCCAGTAGACCTCCTCTGAGTTCTCCGTTTCTATCTTTCCTTTCAGTTAAAAACCCAGGAATAGAAAAATCAACAGATGAGTTATAATGGTCAAGAAAAGCTTCGGCTAAAAACATAATATCTATTGAGGTAGTCGAGTCAAAATTCAGATAGTGTGTGATCTGATCAAGTTTGTTAGATAAATGCTGAATGTTCCAGTATCCTATTTCAAACCATTTGGAAGCTTAGTCTTTGGCGTAATTACATTGGGAGCGCCAGCGGCTGTTAGACTGTACCTTTCTTGCCTTGATTCTAATCTCCGCGGTGGCGATAGGTGCAGCGCAGAGCCTTATGTCACGGGAAACCGCATAACCAACAGTAGATTGCAGTACCATGTCTACATACCCTTTGAACATGGCCGTCTTCACCACAAAAACTGCACCTTATTTCTCGTTGTTTCAGTTGTTGAGGATGTCGATGTCCATCAGAGTTGAGCCTATTATAGTAATGGTTACCCTACTTCTTGTTGTGTGCATATTTCGTTGAAAATCCTTTTCTTTGGTTTGGTTTTCTCTTGATATAACAATAGTTGGTCAGGTTGGCATTTGAGACGAATCTGTCGCACCCTGTATAAGTGAGGTGTAACTCCATGGCTAATAGTACGGGGGGGGGGG
>LD358375.1:80892-102779 GCA_001465055.1 Ptychodera flava | reverse complement strand
CGAACATGGAAACCCAAACTGTTGTGATACCAGTTTTGAGCAAAAAACCCTACCCTTTCTGATACCTAGTTGTGGAAACGCAGCTATCTCTTGGCGGGTAGGGTGAGTTGCTATGTGAGTGGCGGGGTTGACCTTGACCCGCATAACAACTCACGCTACCCCGCCAACAGATAGCTGCGTTTCCACAGCTAGGCCGTGTAAATAAAATTCTTTGTTTGCCGTCCTTGGATTTTTGAAAAACCTAACAGCCAGCCAGCAAAAAAAAACAAACACAGAAAAAAAACACAACACAGATCAATCGCATAAACTCTAACTTTCCCATCGGTTTATGGGTCACAAGTATGAAAAAATCATCTGTTACATTTACAATGCAGTGTTTCTTATGCTCTTCATTAGCACGCTGAAAACAATGCGTGGAAACAAAGGTTATACTTGTGTAAATACAACAAGCATACTTAGAGTTAGGTGACTCTGAGTCTGAACAAAAATTCCATAATAAACAATGGCAATAAACACTATACCAGTACATAATGTACAACATGTACAGTGTGATAGTAATCAACTGGTTGTGTTACGCAGATCTACAGATTGTCTCTGACGGGGATTTATGCACTAGGTGGTCATAGGTGCCAGTAAAACTATTAATTAAAATAACAAGATCTCAAATATGAATAAAAAGCATATTTGCGACAAATGCAACTTACGTATACGAGGATGTTTACAAAGTTTTGAAGAAAACAAAATATATTTGAATTAACACCTAATGAAGGAACCTAAGAATTTCACGTAATGGGTTCAATTTTGCAACGTGTCTAAGTGACATTTGTATATTAATTATAACACGTAAATTTAAGATCGAGACCTGTATTGATGTTTACGATTGGACGTATATTTTTATCTTTAATTTATATCTATCATGATCAAAACCAAGCTTTAAACTTAGTTTAAAATCCCATTCTAAAATAATACGGGAAAGGACAAGAGAGAAAAATACAACAGACAGGGCAGGAGGACACAACGACCAAAGAGTAGTCCAGGGCATTTAGACAATTGGAGAAGCGTAGCTTGGACGGCACCTGTCAAGCTTGTCTACCGAGAAGTAAAGTCTATATAGTACCAAAGAAACACTATTTCGAAATGTTGGGGTAAGCTTACAACAAAAAGGTGTTCTTGCAAACATTCCACATATTAAACTGCAAAAGTTACTGAGTATAACAAAGTATAGATGTCACTCAGAAAACAAATGCTAAACATCTTGGTAAAAGGTGAAACTACTGTCTCTTCCATACAACACAGTCCCTCTATCCATAGTGGATAGAGGGACTGTGCATACAATTATAATTTTTGCAGTAAGAAGAGTGGGTAGCTGAGCAAATCATAACAGCCTCGAGTACAAATCCTCCTTTTTAAGTGTCAAATAAATACAAGTCCTGAACACTGTTTCTGTTGAGTTAAATGCTCCATTAGCTGTAACTTTAAAGGCTATTCTGAATTTTGTGTATCAACTAGTCTTTTACCCGAATTCTAATAGCGCTGATCTTGGTGTCAGGTTTGTTACTATATATAGCTGCGCGCGCGACTTCGAACACCGCTGCCTGAAAATCGGGCAAATTGTGTTACTGCATGCGCGGTCGTTGTTGCAACTTGTAGTCTGAGCCATAAATTCATATGAATTAGTGTGATTTTCTGT
This sequence comes from Ptychodera flava, assembly GCA_001465055.1. Classification (NCBI taxonomy): domain Eukaryota; kingdom Metazoa; phylum Hemichordata; class Enteropneusta; family Ptychoderidae; genus Ptychodera; species Ptychodera flava. The sequence goes on along the minus strand of LD358375.1, from coordinate 101,089 downwards.
ATGCATTATGACGCTAGCAGGTTTTGATTTCATCGTTCTTGCCGAAAATGCGGACAAATTTTTGCATATTAATGAAAGAAAAATGACGTTAAGTGATCAGCGCTATTGCATACTAAAATGCTGAATATTCTGTTTGTCAAGACAGCAATGCCGAATGGCCATTGCTATTTTTGAACACGGAATTCTAATTCGGACTTATAAAATGACCACATCGTTTTTAGCACAAAAACAGTGTTCAAAGTGAAAGCAACTTACACTGCGTACGAATATTTGGAGCATTCAACAACGAACATTTCACCGGCGGTAACTGCTTGCCCCACCACCGGGCTGCTTGCCCCCTCGTGATCAATCGCGGATCGCGCAGAAGCTGATGGAAATTCAGTTCCATTCCTTATTCGAAGCTAAACCAGTCAAGAATTGTTTTCGATCCGTCTTGTATGGAGACCAAGCCAATATAGCGCACTTCCGCCGATTTTGAAACTTTGAGGGAGAAATAAACTTGTGAAACGGTCGATCGATCTTCATCACTTACGGTATATTGCAGTCCACTACAACAGGAGGTGCACATGTACACTTTACGTACAGCGGTTGATGTACCCCTTTACGATAGGTAATCTGATTTGTATCGAAACGCCTCCGAAACGATCGTACGACATTTGCGTTTTTGAGACATTTGAGTAAGTTGCTGCGTCATTGCCAACAAAGGAAGGACACAACGCGTCGTATTTTCGAGCATACGATCTGTGTTTGTTTTTCATATTTCGTCCAAAAACCTACCCGCACGCGGACGGCAAACAAAGAATTTATTTTACGGCGCCCATACCATACAATACCATACGTATACAGATACGACTCACTCGCCTTGCGTACCAGGGGTACCAACAGTCAAACCGACAGATCGGAAATATTGATGGTAGATCTGGGATGTAGATACATGGGTTTCCAGTGTTGACAGCATGGTTTTTTAACAAATGTCAGTTTGTGTTTAAAACCGGACCCTTTCTCATACCAACACCTCGTGAAAAGTATACCCTTTCTGATACCAAACAGCGCAAAAAAACGACCCCTTTCGCGCGGACCCTCCCCGTATAGCCATCTATCACGTAGAAGTAGAGATGTGTCGACTGTACCACCATTGTACCGAAAGTTAATGCCATTGTCCACAAACGTAGAAAAGTCTTCTGTTTCTTACAGGGGAGACATTTCTCGGTTGACGTGGTCAATTTTCGAGAAAAGGCTTGGGTCAGAGTCGTCAATTCTTGGGCAAATACTAAGAACTAAAGGGGCAAGTAATTTATTAGCTTTATCTAAAAGCAAATTGACTAACTTGATAAAAACTCAATGGCAAACAAAGGGATATGATAGTCATCTTGCAATGGTGCATTTTATTTAGGTTTGTTGTTTGTTTTGTTTATTTATTAACGTATCCTATGTAGACTTTGAGCTTAAGATAAAGGTTATGAATAACTTTGTGGAGAGTAGTTTGAAGTAACGAGAGAGCGATAGAAAAAGGGAGAGAGAAAGAAACATGTACAGAGAGACAGACAAACAGACAGACAGATCGACAAATAGAGATAGAACAAAGTCCACACCCTTAGTCTTGCTGTAATAATTTGATACTATGATGCTGATATGGCCGGCCTCGGAAGACATTTAGGGTCACAAGATCGATAACCTCAAATTGAGGTCATACCTCTCACGCCGAGCCCCCATTACGCCATTAATTCTTTAATAACTCTTGCACTTAATTTCCATTTTCCTTTTCAGAAATTTCAAACTCAAACTAGTCATATCATCGATTAATACCCGATGCACAAACTTCTAATATAGGTTTTAATTCAAAAATCTACAGAGCTTTCTCCTTTATATTTATTTCTTGAAAGCTCTCTTTAATTCTTGATTTATTTTGACAGTCAACATGACATACAGTGGAAACGTGACTGATACTCAACAAATACACTATAACCAAGACGTGGTGGTTGTTGTTGGACCTGTCAACCAATTCTTTGGACCACCAGGAGAAAGCAGCGAGACATCGCGTTCCCGACGGATTATCAATTGGTCGATTGCTGGCATTTTTACAGCGGCCGGTGTAGCAACCCTCATCGCGGGAATCGCATTCGTTAGCAACGGAAGTGAGAACGCTGGGGTGACTTGCATCTCTTTCTCTATTCCGCTCATAATAATTGGAAGCATCATGTTTTTTATATTAAGGCGCGAAGATGTTCGTCGCAGTGCGATACTTTTCCCTACCAGTACAACAAAGCATCCTGATAACACAGTCGACCAAGTTTTTGTGAAGTCGCAATCCAGCAGCCCGGATTCACCCAAACAAAGTAATTGTGTGCCAAATCCTGTCAATAAAAGAGAATACAGTCAAGAATTTAGCGAAAAAACTATGACCGACGCTGACTGTACATCTGAACAAGCTAGCGATTACATAAACTTGGCTACGCTATCGAGCACATAGGCGATCACGTCTGGGTAAGTAGGCGTTTTCATATGACGCTGGATACCGCACCAACAATATAACGTACATGGATGGAAGGGGACAGTGGGATGCAGAGTTTTCCGGTTTCGTAGTCTGAAAGTAGAGAGTCGTGTTCGGTAGCCATTAATTTAAACGAGTCGCTGAGTTTTTATTCAAACATTGACTGCTATCTCCACAGGTGCTTGCATCAAGACAAAATGACCCAATGCTAAAGGCGAGAGACTTGTCTTTGATTTCTTGCGAGGCAGTGGTACAATCCTGCCAAGGTACCCAAAGAACATATATAAGAAGATCAAGACTTATCTAGTTGTGATATTACGAGGCTTCAACCGGTGAAAATAACATTACACCGACTTCGCTTTCCACCCAGAAAATAATCCGTAAAACTCTACCGATGTTTATAGTAAATGATAAATGGAAATAACGTAAACATGCACAAGAGCCAATGTAAAAACGTGTATACCTAAGAGAATTTTACAGTCGTTTTATTGTTTCATGCCAAATGATCGCAATTTTCCGTCTATTTTCAAGTACGACGAGTAATGTATTCGGCGCATTTTTGACTTGCAGTTTTGGATATCTTCAGTAAATTGACATCACCTCAATCCAAGTGCAGGGTAGATGCATGTCTCTGTTATCGTCCTCTTTTGTTTCGGTGTTTCGCCGAAATTTAAATCTTCTCTGATTAGGCATAACAATCTTCTGGTCATTTCGACAGCATTTCTTTCCTTAGATTGCTCGAAGACTTCCTCCTTCCCTTTGACTTCATTTTATCATTTAGCAACGTCAACATTTCGTTACCATAGTTTTCGTCCTTCTGTGTTCTAACAGGCATCATATGTTTAGCATGCATAATATGGCTTGTCTCTTCCATCTCATCTCGAACCTGTGAAAGTATTTTTTTGCTTAGTCAGTTTCGTGTGAAAAGACAAAAATGACACGTGCACTTACGTGCGATAGTTTGGGGGCTTTATATATATATATATGTTCGAGTCCCGCATGGGTCACTTTTCATTCACCACTATATTTCATATAAAAAAACCGTATGGTGAGTCATTTCAAATTTACCCTTCTCTGGCTTTGCATCATTCATAAGATTGATCCTCATTACCAATAACTGATTCCTAAGTTGGTGACTTGTGTGCGAGGCCCTGTAGAATCCCGCGGGATCCTTAGGTTGAAAGGTTAGGTGATGAGTTTAGCCGCCTTACTCACCATCAACGCACAACGAAAGAAAAGCCCCATCTAAGAGTCAGGACCGCCCACATTGGACCGACTGATCCATTAGCTCAGTTGGTAGAGCATCCGTAATGTCTACGGGGGGTGTGGGTTCGAGTCCCGCATGGGTCACTTTTCATTCACCACTATATTTCATATATATATATATATATATATATATATATATATATATAATATAATATATATATAATATACATATAAAATAATATCTCATATATATATATATCATATGTATATATATACACGTGTTTTGTGAATATATAAACTGTTTAACACAAGGTGTTAATCAAGAGTTCAACATATGATATGAAGTGTAACAACTTATGCAACAAATTATGCAACGAAGGCATCTCTCATCACACAACTGAAAATATAAACAGTAGTTACCAAGCTGATAAGTGTTATAAATACTTAAACATATTACAATAGCTTTATGTATATTTAACCCGGCGAGAATAAAGCTTGACCTGGCAAGAATAAAGTTTACAAATAAACTCACGAAGTTTGCAAATAAACTGTCTTACGTTCTAATCAATCAGGGATTTTCTAAAGTTGTAGGTGATATTTGAAGTTGCAGAGCAACTGGTCTGTAAAATGTTTTATAGTTACTTAATACTATATCGACATCATTGGGATTATGTAAAGCAGAAAATGAAAGTCATTCTTTTGCCTTTGCTCTGAATTGTTGCCTAGCTCTTAATAGGTTTTTTATAAAAGTGCTGTGTCTAGAAATTACATTAGTTACAAAACCAAACACTAAATCACAAAAAGTGGTTCTATACATCGATGTATGGACAATAAAAAATCACACTATAATAATATTATTGTAATAGTATTATAATAAATTATATTTTATGGTAGCTCCGATGACTTCTGCCAACTGTAATTTTTGCCGTTCTGCTACGACATCGAAAGTATCTCTATACCCCCTTTCTCAACACAGAGTTCGCCTTAGGGAGCATTCGTTTTTTTTACGAGGGGGGGGGGAGTCAGGTGGAACTTGAGCGATAAATGAAATGTAAAAAGCAAACCCCTCCAAATCAAATTTCTAATATTTAATCCGACCCAAATTCATCAATTGCAAAACGTGAACTCCCCCAAAATCATCAGTTTTGATTCATTAACCTTTCGCACCCTATGGCTCTGGAGTGAAAAATTGGGCTCTTCAAATGTGTTTGCAAGAAAAAGAGTGACCCACCCGAATTTTCATGCACAAAAACAGCGACCCTGCCCAGATGTCACAGCCCGTATCAATAATATCTTATTTGACTTATAATTTCCCATTTGACCTTTGAACTTTCAAAGATCCTTTCGCCGTATTTACAAATAATCACTCGGGTGAAATTCCAATATCATATTTATTTTTCAGATCTGCTCTTTCAAACATAAGCTTAATATTCTCAACATGTACATTTATATCAATTGTCAAACTTTTTTAAAGCACAGATTTATCTAGTGTGTATTAAGAAAAATATTCAAAGTTTCCTCAAAGACCACAGTGTATAGAGAATCAACATTTTTTGGTGAAATTCGAAAATCAAATTTGTTGCACACACATGAACTTGCAATCGTCTTAGTCTAATCAAGTACACTAATATCAATAATCAAAAGTACATAAACACAGATTTACCAAGTTTTGTATCGGAAAAAAATTATTCATAGTTCCCTCATAGACCACCATGTATAGTGAATCAACATTTCGATGAAATTCGAAAATCCAATTTCTTGTACAAACAATCACTTGTAACCACCCTAGTCTAATCAAGCAAATTAGTATCAATAATCAAGAGCCAATAAATACACAGATTTAGCTAGTTTTGTATTTAAAAGACATTTTCATAGTTTCCTCATAGACTACAATGGATGATGGATCAAGCAAGATTTAGGTGAAATTTCACAGTCAATTTTATTCTTAACTCCCTATAAACCTTCGTAAAATTTGACCCACCATATTTTTGTCAAAGTCTACAATGTATGGTGGATCCAGCAAGATTTCGGTGAAATTCCATTGTCAATTTTTTCCATAACTCCATACAAACCTTCGTAAAATTTGAACCCCCTCCAATCGTTAATTGTAAAATTTGAACCCCCCCAAAAAATGGTTTCGTAAAAGTTAACACCCTGTGCTCCTTATTTACAGATTGCCTAAAGATCCAAAAATACAAGGAATGTTTTCGTTCCAGTGTTTAGTGGCAGTCGATCAGATGTTATGTCGTGTCTTTATTTAAACTATTAACGCGCGTTGTATCCGAGTGAAGTTTCAGTTCATGCTCTCTCTCTCTCTCTCTCTCTCTCTCTCTCTCTCTCTCTCTCTCTCTCCCCCCTCGAGCATAACACTTTTTAAAAATGTTATTTTATTTTGTCCACATGAACACAGTCACTCCATGTTGAGATATCAACTATGTATCGTAATCCCTCCCTTCTGTATATCCGACACTCAAAACTTGAGTTGCTAAACGTCTGTGAACTTATAATAGACTTGGATTGAAGAAATAAACGTTAATATCTGTGTGTGAAATGAACGTGAAGTTGAAGCAATGTACTTTGACAATCTGTCGGGTAGATATTTGGGGTGAACGCGCAAAATCCACGTTGGAAAACAAGCCAGCAACAACCTCGTACACACAAAAGTATTCTGTAGTGACTATATAGTTGGCTATTCGAACTCAAAATGACTGGGAGTGTAAGTAAAAGTAATTGAACCATGTGCACAGGAATTGGATGAAGGTGCCGCCTTTACCGTTTAGTCTCAATGGGATTGTTTACCCACAGATTTATCTTATTAACAAAGAAAAAAGTATTCAATCTTGAAGACAACATAACGGTAAAGTTAAAACAGAATTGAAGACAACAACAAAAGAGTAGCCTAATTCCATCACAAACTGAATTTCTTACCATCATGAGATATCACCGTCGATCGGGACTATTGTCACTTTTTGGTAACAGAGTTGTTTTAAAAATATACAGTCACCTATAATCTAATTGTCAAAGGGGCGTTCCTTGGTATTCAAAATGGTGACAATCATGGTGATAAATTGCGGCTTAAGGTTCGAAGACAAGAAATTGACCTTTTTAATCTAACGATTCTCTGGTCGTTAATAGCTCAGAACCCCCCTCAATTGTACATTTTCTGAAAGCCTAGATATAGGGGAACATTTTGTAACAACAGAGGCACCATTTTTTACATAACTATCATATGACAGGTAATTTCCATAACCTTTCAAAAATCGGTTTTCCCTATATTTTGTCTCAATTCATCCAAATATCTGACTCAAACTTTTGGAATGCAAGCTGTCACAACGCTCTTCCAAAATGTGTCTCAGATTTTTAATATCTTGCTTAATTTTTTGAAGCACAGTTTTAAAGAAATCAACTAGGATTAAGTTCACCGCTCTGGAAGTTTTTCTGGCATAAAAATTCTTTAAGAAGGTTTAGAAAAATTCTGAGACAAACTTATGTTTCAAAGTTGACGTACAAATGTAAAATGTTATACTAAACCACCAAATCACCACATCAAAGCTGTGAACGTGAAGGGAAGGACTAAAACAAGTTTACCGAGAATTTGAAATAATATCAAATCTACTTGAATCAAATTACATAGTCTCCATGCAAATTCGAATTTGTACAAATTTCACGTTCCGTATTGAATTTACCGCACTTAAAGGGTTTAAAATTAGCACACCCACCCTCTGATACTCAATCATTAAAGTCATAATCCATGTTGTAAATATCGAGATCGTTTATAAAAAAGTGCTTTACATTGTAATAATTTGGACTACTCCTACGACCTGCGCAGATACACATCTAAATAATGAACCCGAGTATGGCGTGGTCAACTTTTGATATCAAATTTTATTGCGTGGATCTCAAGTCGTAGAGATACTCATAATAAGGTTGGGAATCTTGAATGGCCAGTTGGACATAGGTTGGATACAGCGAGATATCTTCTACCCTCGAAGAGCTTTGTGATTCAGGATTTCTTGCGAAGCCAGCGCTACTGCCAACTGTGCCATACCAGACATCGTCCCAACTCCATTCCTCGGGACGGCCAGGCTTCCAGTGAAGCATACTTTCTTTGTACTCAATTCCAACGAAATCACAGAACTTCTTCATGGTGGTTGCCGGGTCACGAAGCAGATCGTCATCGGCGTCGATAACCATTGGTGTTTGACCTTTGACATCCCTGATGTAAAGGTACAACTCTAGCATTTCACGGTACCCGGTCTCGGACAGTATGATTTCAGACAGTCCATCCGCGTTTAGTTTTGACCAACTTCTATATTGAGAGGTTATACTCTTGATTGGGTTACGTATTAGGAATGAATGGCGGTATCCACCAGGAACATAATTCATTTTCCCCGTCGCAACAATATAAATGGCCATTTCCTTGGCAAAGATACCTCCATACCCGGGAAAAGTATCCTCAAGTGTGCTCTTCACCTCACTAAACCTGAGCCCTGGCAAAGGATCTTTGGTATGGCAATGTACCCCGTGGCGTAGGCAGCCGGCCCGATCATCGCCCAATATAGCCGCGTCAGTAAACATTTCATGAATCACTTTGACGCCCTCTAGAGTCCGTATTGATCGATAGAACGCATTTGAACAAGATCTTAATGTACTCCACAAACAGGCCCTGGTAATCTTCTCTTCGGAAGGATTCATTTGACAATCTGATTTCAAAGAAAAAAGTCATTAAAAGTCTATTATTCATTATCTATACATGTTTTATCTTACCCAACCATGAGAGGGGTGTGGTCAAAGTGTCAAAAGTTCTGCGCAGGAAGCATTATACTCCCACCTGCTTTTGAATAAATTCCAGCATTCCCATGAAAATCGACAGGCAAAAGCATGCATATTAATAACGCTAAATCTGAAAAAATTGCAATATTGAAATTGTGGTTCCCAAAGTATTCGAATGTCGCCATTTTTAGTACCCTTCCCCAAGATCTAATTGTCTGTCCCTGAATGGGATGAAGTATCATTTGTTGAATAAGTGCGAGATGGAGATACGATCGTCTGACAACAAATCGTTCATGATGTAGGAAGTTAACGACTTACGATTCAGTATGTCATGCCAGAAAAGTTTATTGTAGATGCCAGTAGATGGCAGATGAAATGTCGAGTCGACTAATGCTTTCTTGTTGTGGTTGTGGTTGTTGTTGTTGTTGTTGTTGTTGTTGTTGTTGTTTACTACTATACTTCATAGGTTAGGATTACAGACATGAAAAGTTATTCAGTAGAGCGCACGCGTTGTGCAGATATCAGTTATTCATTAGGAAGTAAAATGATCAAGTAGTTAGTGATCGATATTATTTTTTCAATTAACTAATCACATAAACTGCTAGTCCGCCTCTACTGTGCTAATTTAATTCGCAGAGGTCAAAACCTAACTCTCTGAATAGAAACCACCGATAGATTGCGAGTGGAATGATGGAGATTGCCTCAACGGTGAAATAATCGCGCCAAATATATGAATTCACGATATTTGGCCCCGGTTTGGTTAAACCAACATGTTGATGATGGCCATAGGTGCAACTGTCCGAAATCTACCACTCCATCGAGGGGTTCGTATTATCGAGGTGAACACACTTGGTACTCCATGGCACATTTGCATGCCCCGAGGAGGTCAGTGCTATGGAGTGCAAAAATAAATGGTAAAACGTTCTGCCAACTTTGAAGAACTATCAACGCCACACTACCGAGATATATTGACTGTGAACCTAATATTTCGGCGTTGTGTACAATTTATTGCTGAATCTCAGGCTTCATTCCGTTCATTTGTCTGAGGTTGAACTGTCATAACAAGATATGTTAGACAAATCATTCACTTTAAGGTTCGTTAAAGCAATTCTAACCTTTGCGCTTTTGTTTCTTTTTACTTTCTTTTTCACGAACGGTATTTTTCTCTTAAACGTATACAAACTCAAAGCTACAACAAAATGATAAGAAGGAAAAAAATCGCATGATCAATTTTCTCAGGTTGAGGTCTTTGATACAACTTGATTCTCATAACAATTACAGGGAAGGACCTCTGCAAGATTTTGAGTTCACACACTGGTGGGGGAGGGCCTGGAGGAATTGCGATTGAAATATCATTTTTGTCAGATCTCCCCCTCAATACCCTCACACATTTTTCAGATTCCCTCTCTATATGATCAAAACTTTTCAAGTCCCCCTCCCGAACTATTATGTAGCTATATATGTATCAATGATATACGCGCAGAATAAATAAACATGTCTTACGCAGTTCTGCTCGCAGATGTTCGATACTACATTTTTTGAAGCACACACAAATTTTCTACAGTGATTATAAAAATATTGTCAGCGGTTTGTCGCGATATTCCTAAGGTAAGTTTATCAGTCTAAGCCGGCTTGAGTTAATCCAACTCTGGGTCAATGGAACCAGTAGACTGAAAGATCCGTCGCTCGAGGGCGCTCTCTTCGCTCCCCACCGGCCCCCACGGGGGGGGGGCGTAAAGAGCGCCCTCGAGCGACGGATCTTTCAGTCAACGGAACCCGTTGAAGAGTAAGTGTCCTTTGCGTAATTTGTATTATTGACAAATGACTTTCAGTCTGGGATATATATATATATATATATATATATATATATATATATATATATATATATATATATATATATATATATATATATATACGAGAAATACGAGTAGTGAGTAAAGTAGAAGGACCCGAAAATTCTGGTAGTCCAAGTTACCCGACATAACCTAACTTTCGTTCGCGGACCCTAATATTTTACAGCGGTAGTGAAAAATATTAAAACCTATGTGATATTTTGCGGAAAAATACAAATTCGTGAGAACTTCAGTGAGATATGCGAACGGTCAACAGTCTACAGGGGAGCCAGTGAAGTCCATAAAAAGCGTAATTAACTTGAACTCTTTCCGCAGCGAATGCTATCATGAAGCCAAAAACCTCTGGTCACTTTCTAACGTCCGGGTTTTCCGAATAATTTTAGGGGAACGTCAGCCAGGTTATCCTGATCGTACAATGCACTCTGTGTTGAATAATGGACTGGAAAAGAGTCATCCATGGTTTTATGTGCAAACCATTTTGCCAGGCCATTGATAGGAATTGCAGAGCAGGCCACGGTCCTTCGGCAAGCAGGTGACCCGTTGTCACCGGCAAGTCATTTGTCGAATGCTGAATCAAGGCCTTTAAGAGGGCGGCGGGGGTGGGGGGGGGGTCTTGTCTACATGCTGAAATAGACCGGACACTTTTAGTGAAACTGCAACTTTTTCCAATGTTTCTCCGTATTTGCCGTGTGGACATTGGCTCACAGGCGCTTGGCACATTGCTGGGATAATAATCGTATTTAATACATAGAATGTCTATATACGACTTGATTATTCAATAAAAGAATCACCATACATGTAGGCCTACAGGCCTACATGTTGACTGGGGCGAATGGCTATGGCTGCCTGGCTCGGGCCCGATGAACGCACTGCATAATCCTGATAATCATCAATGAGTAGAATGTCTACATGACTTGATTATTTAATAAAGAATAACGGTACGTGATATTACTGTACATGTCGGCTAGCTTAACCGAGCAGCTGTAGAGCTCTACAGGGCTTGGGCCCGGCTTGGGCGGTAGACAACGGGCCCAAGCCGGGCCCAAGCCCTGCAGAGCTCTACAGCCGCTCCGACATGTACAGTAATATCACGTACCGTTATTCTTTACTAAATAATCAAGTCATGTATATACATTCTACTCATTGACGATTATGCAGTGCGTTCGCCGGGCCCGAGCCAGGCAGCCATAGCCATTCGCCCCAGTCAACATGTAGGCCTGTAGGCCTACACTAATATCACGTATGGTGATTCTTTTATTGAATAATCAAGTCGTATACACATTAAATACGATTATTATCCAAGCAATGTGCCAAGCGCCTGTGCATTGGCTTGACCCGAGAGACGCAAGACTATACTCTGTGTAATCACAGACAATACTCCGTGTCTTTGGTGTAATGTCGACATTATACAAACTCGTTCATTATGCGATTGTAGCGAAATAGTCGAGCGTTGAATTGATTAGACGTTTACGTTACGTTCTAGATGAATCTAAAACAAACGGGATCGCGTTGGCCAGAAACGCCATGGACTGTAGGGTACAGTTCAAGCGTTTAGTCTCCCATGTCTCTGGTATCATGGAGGTATCCATCCTATTACGACGGTATGTATCATCACAGACTTGACAGTGCTAGCTCGAGAATGAAGATTCAAGAGAGTAATATGTGCTCAGGATATAGGGAATATCGTCAGACAACATCATTGTGTTTACACAGTTGAAAACAACAGAATTCTTTATCGTATATTATGGCCGCATTCAAATGAAAGGCGGAGCAGCCGCCGTCTTCCGGCCATGGGATTCAAAATTTCCGCTTCAATTAGTGGCCACTAGTCTTTAATTTTGATAAAACAATAGAAAGCATGAACATAGCAATTGATTATATTGTTATGCAAATTCGCCTCTACATGTGCTAGCGAAAAGTCCTGCGGGAGAAAACTGAATAGCTATGTTATGTCATAGTCTATGGTTATGTCATGAAGGTAGAAGCCTCCACGGTAATGTCATGTTGTGCTATATTTATTGAACTTTATTAAAGTGTCATGTGTGCGACTAATATAGTTTTGTTGCCACACCCAGCCCAAAGGGCTTACAAGACGCTAAAACAGTAAATAAAGTACAGTGTACATACGCATGAATGACTCGAAATGAAATCCAAGTATAAGAAGCTTCTCGTTGAAGATGCATGTTATAGATATAGGATACCAATTAGAAATTTCAGTTTCTGTGGTACACCAAATGAATCAAATACAGAGCACAAAATTTTGGCTTTGCAGAAGATCTGATTCCTAATAACATTTTAAAGAGTACAGTCAAAAATAAAATGGAGCTCATCTTCTACTACATTTGAACAATCATTTCTAATGTACATATTTCCTCTTTATAATTTGTGTAACGTCCAGTTTCAATTTTCAGAGGTGAGATACCAATTCTTAATTGTGCTAAATTAGCTTTGCATCGAATAAACATTAAACCTGGGTACCATGTTCTGTATAAGTGAGAGTTATTTAAATATGAATTTTTCTATGTTCAGCTTGTCAATAGCCTGTTCAATTGCGAGGCGAATTTTACAGGTGTTTCTCGTACCTTACGGAAGCAGATTGAAGTTCTCGAGTCAACTGATATTTTCCGAGGTTATCGTCGATTATCATCGATTATTTCAATTTCTGAACAAAGTAGGTGTGTCCATAGCACGGGTGGCGGCGGTAACCATCGCCATTCAAAGGACCGCAAAGACAAAGGTGAAATAAATAGTCGGGTCGGAAGGTAGGGTTCCCATGCACCCCATGGATGTATTTTTTTAACCTACATTTTTGTAATCCTTAGGGTCTATATTTAATGAATTTTGATGTTCCCAAAATCAAATAGTGTCCCATGGGTTTCATTTGGCGCCATCTTTGCCGCCATCTTGGCCGCCATCTTGGATTTCAACAATGGGGTAGGGGTCACGTATTTACCGCTCGACGGAAACAGAAACAATAAAATACTATAAACGTTACATTTTTAAAAAACTAAGATCATGGCCTTTTCATTGATATATAACTTAATAGGGATAAATTAATATTCGAACGTCGATTAGACTTTATATCGGCCATTGACCGTAAATCGTAAAATTTGCTAAATTTCACACCGTATAATTAAGTTCCCGTTCCTAGAAACAATTTTTCATAAGGTATTTATATATTTTTTGGAAGAACTCAGTGCAATAAATTAAGAAAAACAAGAACTCAGTGCAATAAACAAGAAAAACAACATTAAAAGTATGTGTCTTGAGATTTAGTGGGTGCATGAGCTTGTTTTCTTATTACGCGGTATGCCATACATCCGTGTGTAACATAAGGGGTAGGGGTAATGTTTCCCTTTCTGTTTCGAACCATGAATGATGAAACCATAAAAATGTTACATTTTTTGAAAGTGCTGCATCAGACCTTTCTAAAAATACATAGATTTATGGGGAAAAGTTGCATATTTAAAAGTTACAAAGCTTAAACCTTTCGGTTTGTGTCAATTTTAAGTGATTTTTTTAAGAACGAAATTACAACATATGGGGTAGGGGTAATGTTTCCATTTCTGCCTCGGACCATGAATTATGAAATCATATAAATCGTATACTGTTTGAAAGCTCTGAAATAGGCCTTTCCAAACATGTATAGTTTTATTGGGAAAAGTCCATATTTTAAAGTTACAAAGCTTATGCCTTTCAGTTTGTGTCAATTTTAAGTGATTTTTTAAGAACGAAATTACAACATATGGGGTAGGGGTAATGTTTCCCTTTCTGCCTCGAACCATGAATTATGAAACCATATAAATCGTATACTGTTTGAAAGCTCTGAAATAGGCCTTTCCAAATATGTATAGTTTCATGGGAAAAGTCCATATTTTAATGTTACAAAGCTTATGCCTATGAGGGACTGTGGTTACGTCTATATCTGATGCGTTTGATTGCCCACAGTCCCTCAATCCATAGAGGGACTGTGGATTGCCTAATGCGCAAAGGCAAGCAAGGGTAAATTACTAATCTGTAGACGCTGTCACCAGATTATCACCGGATTAACTTTGACAAAGTCAACAACAAACGCACCAGTCTCCTGTTATACCTTACTGGTGCGTTTGTTGTTGACTTTTTCAAAGTTAATCCGGTGATAATCTAGTGACAGCGTCCACAGATTAGTAATTTACCATTGCTTGCTTTGGCGAATTAGGCAATCAAACGCATCAGATAATAGACGCAGCACAGTGACAAAACTTCGCGTACGATTGTCAAAGGACAAATATGCGACAAAGCGACGCTGTCGGAGAAAAAGAAATCGTTTCAAAACCAGTGCTATAAGACCAAGACACCAAAGGTTGGCAGTACAAATGTTTATTGGCAATACATATCATAGTCAAACGTATTAAAATAAACTATAGCAAGAAGAAACCTGTGCAGAGACCAAGACACCCCTACCCCTGCCCCTAACTCTGGGGACGGACATTTCTACAACCCCCTATGGTTTCACCTTCTTTTTTGCCGATTTAATGAATCTGGTGAAAAGGTGCTTGGCTTTCGTCTTTTCGGCTTGGTTTTGGAAGGTCTTCGATCTCTTGTCTCAGGTTTGTGATGTGTGTTTCGATGTTCTTTAGGTGTATGGAGAGGAAAAAATTCCTGCGGACCTAAAAACCTATTTTTGAAAACCATGTTATCGGAACAGCACAATTTATTTTTTTTGGCCTTACATGCAAAATACGAAACAAACGAAAATTGTTACGAACAACTATCGACAATTTCACAATATTGCACGACAAGACATGCATCTGAACACAGTGGCGATATACGACACCGTTCAGGCCTAGGGACCATGCATGGTTTTCCAAAAGCATCGATCCGCTACGGATTTGCGGTTCATTCGTGAAAATGTTCATGACCCCGGGGCCGCTATCCGTATGTTGATGTCTTCAGTGATGATTGACAGATGACAGACAAATGCATCAAAGTCAAATCCATGTGGCTGACAAATATTGCCATCGGTATAGATTTTAGATAATGATGGTCAGAGGTAAGATATTGCGAGAGCAGAAAATCTGGCAGGGTTCTCGGAATTCAGTCTGCTTTACTCAGAAAAAGACCACTAGGTCTAGTCTCCATAGTTACAATGCAAATTTTGGCCTTGACGTGGTCAGTATTCCTATCCGCGGTCTTCGAGAGACAGAGACTATGAATTGAACTTTTTCTCTACCTCAACAATCACGAAAATTACTGTGTGTTTTGATTTTGCGCATCGACACCATCGCGCAATCGTGTTTTTACCGTCGTGTTTGACGTTGCAACTTTCTCAATAGTAAACTTCACTGGCAGCATGAGCGTCTTTTCTACGCCTATGATTAAGGCACATGGATGGTTTAGTTTTGCTGTTTTGAGTGCCTTCCAAACCGTCGGACGTGTAAAGACTCTCAATGTTCATGATTTTTACAGGACCACCAATCACTCAAAAAGAATATACCGTTTCTTGGGTGTTCATTACGTGTGTCTTATCGAGTTGTATGTTGCTGTGTATACGTACATTTAGGTACACAATCATGGTGATCTTAGTGATAAGTCAGTTCGCTTTGTTAGTTGTGCCATAGACCCTCGAGGATCTATGGTTGTGCTCAGCAGGGATCAAGATCGCTAGGCCGCAACACAGGCGGCCCCGACATTTTGAGTTTTTCTCATTTTTTTCTCTAGCAGTTCCTCTCCTTTTCTTCATGTTCTGACTGACTGGAGTAAATAAAATAAACGATTCTGATAATTAGTTGTGTTAACTAATTAATTACAAGATGTGTATATGAGAGATAAACATCCTTGTAATGGGATGTAAATAAATAAAGAGTCAAGGGCTAGGTTAGGCTATAGAATCATTTATTTTATTTACTCCGATCAGTCAGAGCATGAAGAAAAGGAAAGGAACTGATAGAGAAAACAGTGAGAAAAACTTAATACGTCTGGGGCGCCTGTGGTCGCAATTTAAATTTGAGTCATCATGATTGACAGTATACCATTAACATTTAGAACAGAGGTCAAATGGACAGTCTTGAACCACGCTTTGTGAAAATATGCGTTCTCTGAATTAAGAGCCGTAGATTTCAACGTTTTATCGACATAAAGGCAGTCGCTATGCATTCACAGATGTCATGTGTGCGATTGGATGGAAATTAACGCCGTTCACATGTCGAATTTCTGGAAATCTCTAAGTAAATCGAACGTGGCTTTTTCACATTTGCAAAGTGTTACCATAATCTCCCTTTTGTAGGGGACAATAGCGTTTAAATGGAGCTCGTCACTGATCTGTGTCCACCAGTCCACGTATCCCGAAATTCAACCATGGAACATCGCCAGAATGACAGATCAAACTGATCTGCTTTTTTGATCACACGAGAAACATTTTTACATAGAGTTTGTTGACTCATACACAATTATGCCTTTTGAGGTAGAATACACCTCATGGATCAATATTTACATTCTCAAACGTTTACAAATACCTTTTTTGGTATTACCACTTTTTGGTGGCTCATTTTGAAATTCATGGATTTACTGAGATTTTTACAGGCTTATGGGAGCCAGCAACTTTATTTCTCAGTGACTGAGCAAAAATTTGTGTCGATTTATCGTTTTGACTCCCGTGGGAGCTTTAAAGATTTCAGGGGAAGTTTCATTAATGATTACTTACAGCGAGTCCAATGCCACTTTAAGTAACGCTTTGTACCAGTTATTGTATCCGGATGTCATTAAAATACAAACTTGTCAATTGAAATCGAAGATAAGCATATGCGAGTCAGCCAATCGCTGTGAATGTACAAAAAATAATTAAAATATCAATAAAAAATACATGCATCGTAATGTTTCCTTTCAGATATATTTTAACCCTCTTTACTTCCGTTTATCGAATGCTGGTAATTCTGTCAAACGAACGAAATGATGCACACTTCATGACGAGAAAGTTGATGAGGCTGTTTACTTTTGAGAATGAACAGTTTAAAGGGGAAGTTCACCAAGGATGATTTTTACATATATGCTAGCTTTGTGGTCACTTACCACAGAAAAGCTATTTTCGCCATTTATAGCTCGCGAGATTTTTTACAAAAACCGATAGAAATAGTACAGGAAGTTGCCCATGTAATTTGAATCTTGGGAAAAAGCGCCAAGCTTGAGCTTGCATAATGTGATACGGAAGGGAGCATCTTCCCATGGGTATGGCATTGTCCACTCACCCAGGCTGTGCGTATTTACATAACTTTTGTTTATACTGAGTATCCTTGCATAAACGATGAATCACTTATCACACAAAATATTCCATTTGACAAACTGATGAAATTACTGGCTAAGATGATGGCCAAGTGACTGTTGTAAATTCCGTTCCATAATTATAGTCAGTAGTAGATCAGAGTAGTGAACATCAGCTGTTGTGACCTTTTCTGCATACGGTTATCTAGAACGCAAATTACATGAAGCTTTAATGACCATCTCATCTGTGTATTGACTTAAACGGCTTTCTGGGTTGGCTCAAGCACACAAACACGGAAGTCTACACACGCCAAATTGAGATTAAAATAAAGTCATTTGCCCATGTTAATCTCTTGAAAGTGAATTTCGAGTTCACAGTGGTATCATTCATCAAAAATACCATAGACTTTAAATGAAGTCCTCACACTTGTGTCAGTGTTAAATGATAGTAGATAAAGCTGCTCACATAGTTTAACATAATTTACCTGACGCATATAAACTCAATGATTCTTGGACACCCACATTCGCAGGCATCGAAGAGCATGCATATAAGAATATTTAAAAACAGAAACTCTACAATGACTAATGACTGAAACTTGACCCACTTTTGAACCTGACCCTCAAAATCTCAAAATATCTTGTTTCATTCCGAAGGTATGACTATATTAATACGTTTTAAAACCTCTGGCCCATAGATAATATATTTGCAAGATATCATACTACCGTATGTATTTGAAATATCAAGAGTTTGAGTGGGTTTATGGTGGAAACCTCGCAACAATGTAAAACTCATACGTTTGGTCAGATGCGTGTTGACTTGATGAAGCTGTAGGCCGATGCGTTGCCTGAAGTTTGGCGGAATGATATTCATATTTTTTAATCAGGTGCGATGTACGATGGCGTCACTGACTTCTCATGAGCTGCCTATGGCACACTCTCTATTCCGATTAGGTAAATCACTGTTTACATGCTTACCGGTCATAGGCTAGTGTATTTGCGGAACGAGTCTCACTCGAACCACTCCCAGCAACCTTGACGCTGCAATCACGGTGGAAAACTACAGTGCAATTAAACAACCTTTTTTTCCATAAGGACTCCTTTAAATTTAAAACTCTAAATTATTTATAAACATGTAGAGATGAAGGCAACAAAAAAGTTCAACTATTTCATGTTATATCGCAAGTGAACTGCAGGAGCCTGTCAGAGCTGGCGTGCACAAAATTTCGAGGGCAATAAATATTGGGAACATTGAAATCTAAAAATATCCAAACTTCAGAAAAGTGATCCTTTTCTTCCTCTGATACAAATATACAGCGAGCCTTGTCGTAACTATCGTCTTTGACATCTTCCATGCCGAAAAGATGTTTCTTTTGCGAAAAAGTATAGCGTGCAAACGACAATTTGCAGAAAATAATTGTTCACAGACAAAAGTAGTCCGGATGGCAAGTGCCTATTAACATAAGGTTATGACATAATGTTTTTGATATTTTCACTGCTGTGCAAATTCCAGATTTACGCACACTCTCCTCTGCAATTAAACCGTGGTACATATACAATAATGAAAATACGACAGCTTAGACTCCCTAACAACGTTATTACATCGTAAAAAAAACCAATTTCTCACACATAGGACACAGCGCTCATGCGCAATGCACTTGTTCGTCTGATACTTCTTGTTTTTTTTAGCATAAGTAAGGTGAAGAGATCGTTGTAAAAGTCGCCTAATACCAGTGCAGTTGTATGTTTTGAGATGGTGGTGATCTCGTCGTCGAGGTAGATTTCAAAACACTGAACGGCTTAACAGAACATCAGAAAGCATCCGACTCGTGTAAACAGAGACAACATTTTCACTTGCGAGCCGTTACTTACGACATGGTGAGTTCGATCATACTAAGTATGTAGACTTAGAAACATCACCTTTTGATAATTCTTCACTGTTTGAGTTCCGATGACCATCTGAACTTCCCTGTTCCACATTCCTCGTCGAAGTATGCCTACTATAAATATCCTAAACACTTTTCATGCTGGTACTTTTATTTTTAATGTTTTTCATAACATTTTTCAAGACGTGTTTGCTTTATGTGTTTCTGGAAGAGCGCATCCGTATCAGATACCAAAAATCGTAAACAAGTGTCAAAATAGAATTTTCATATGATTACGAGATTTCACATCATCAAATTGAGTTGTTTATTTCGTCAATATAATTTTAATGTGACAATGAAACAAGCGTGATTAATGATTTAAAGCACGAAGGTTAAGGCCTGGAGTTTGAAGGAAGCATGAGAGAAAATGCCGAGAGAGTTTGACCGGTTGACCTCGCTGTTAATTTTATGCAGGAAATTACAATAACAATGCTTGGTCGAATGACGCAGTGCCTTGAGGGTGGGATCACCAGTGGTATATGGAGAGGAGTACCTTCCCGATGGTGATAAGTGGTGACGATTACCGTCGCCTAGGTGACTGGCGTATACGCGTGCCAAAAGACACCTATGGTTGATTTCCTGTTGACCAGTCGGATGGCAGAGTTGCAGATACCTGGACTGAACCATTTGGTTTTTTGTGGGTGTCGGTGGTACTTTGACAATATAAGTAAAATGCACATATATTGAGTTTATTGTCTTGTTTATGAGCGGCCAGT
>LD358375.1:62599-79345 GCA_001465055.1 Ptychodera flava | reverse complement strand
TGGGCAGAACTCGGTGCAATGATACTGAACATTAATAGTAAGCCTGTCACCTTGAAGGTAATGCTGTAGGTGAAACAAGGACACACGATGGTACAAACAACACCACCAGTGAAACGTACACACAGAAATACACGCGCGTACGCGTTCCTACGTTGTGCTTACCCAGGCCACGCGATTAAAATATGACTGATACTGCTGGATAGTGTTAATTGGGTCGGTAAACAGTCAATTAATAGTTTAATTGACTACCTGGGTGATTGGCAGGTCGTGTCCAACGACGCATATGCAAAGCAGGCCAAAAGACAAAAGCCCCCAAAGTTATTGACAGCTGGCCAGGGGTCACCATGAATACGTAATGAAGCTTCACTACGCAGAAACTGCGTAGTCAAGCCCTTCTTAACCGGTCAAACTCTCTCGGCATTTTCCGGCATGTATTTGTATTTTTTTCAATATCAAAACTTGACAAATTTAACACAATCCTTCCAAAGAGAAAAAAACTGAAAGAGTTGAGAAATCGCAAGTTAAGAGAAAAAATGACTGACAAAAGACTGCTTTTTGATATCATTCCAATCAAAGTAGTACCTGTTGAATATAAAGGCAGCAATACGCCCTGACATAATAATTTTTTTAAATTCCTCATTTTGAGTGTCAGGTAGTGAGAACTACCGATAGCGGTCGCATACTATGACTGAAAGAAAATTGTAAATCAAAATTAGAGTTACTAAGAAAAGGAAAACGAGTTCCCGTTTCGTGACGAAGGTGTTGAAAGTACATGCTGCATGCTACTTACTGTATATTGTAGTGCGTGATCTATTATCAAGACCATAGAATCGAATTAGAGCTGCACAAGGGCTACGGCTGATCGTTACACACCAACTTTACGCAGGGACAGAATTAACGGAGGGAGAGCTGGTCCCTTGGTTGGGAATTATTATCAAACAATCGTATTGTGGAGGGTAAGCGATGACTGTGCGCGTGGATCACAATTTCCAATCACGGAAGAGAGTCAATTTCAATGCAACATTCGATAGACTGTCAGGATTATCAAATCGCAAGTCCCTTGAAAGCACCTAAAGATGCAACATAGGAGTTTTGGAACTGGACAGACAGCAAAAATTGAGATTTAATTCTAGAGCTATTGTCCGGAAGCGCATCTCGGCTGAATCTAATATTTTCACTGCGCCACAATTTAAACCAAAATGTCATGACAAGAACTAAGTTCAAGTTCATGCAACTCAAGGCAACCCTCAAAAATATTTACCATTTATTTTCTGCTGTTCATCTGCGTTTTCTGTGTAAGTCAGCCCTGCTTTAATTAATTTATTTCCTTACACATCTTTTCGTTAGCGATCGTTTTATATTAATATATAACATGTATTGTTTATATACTATACATGTTTTATTACACCGCCATATCTTTATCACACCGCCATAAACACCTCTGTGGCTACCATCATTATATTACTAGAACCATCGGCACTAGTACGATTGTCATTAGCACCACCATGGCAGATAAATCTACGATTTCATTCACCTCACCATGAAGTACGCAAGGTAATTATATATGCTCTCACCACAGCTCTGGAACTTGATCTCAAAGTTTTTCAGAAATCGCACACTAGGACCACATATACAAACTTTCAATCTACGGTTTTAGTTGCAAAATACACTTCATGTTCTCCTTTTTTATTTATTAAAATCTCGTTTTTATTTTTGTTTCTTTTTGATAGTCAATATGGCAAACGGTGAAAACGGAATAGATACCCAACAAATACACTATCACCAAGGCGTGGTGGTTGTCGCTCGTCCTGTCAACCAATATTTTGGATCACCGCAAGAAAGCAGCGAGACTACGCGTTCAAAACGGTTTACCAAATGGTTGACCGGTAGCATGTTCATAGTGGTCGGTGTAGTAACTCTAAGTATGGGAATTTTGGTGATTAGCATCGGAAACGTGGAAGGCGGAGTTGCTGCTATTTTGCTCTCTCTTCCATTCATAAGTTGTGGAATATATCTATTTTTGACGGGAAGGCGGGAAAGAATTCGCCACAGTGCGATATCTTTCCCTACAGGTGCGACAAGCTACCCGGATGTGACAGTCGACCAAACTTTCGAGGCGTCACAATCCAGCAGCCCGGATTCGCGCCAACAAAGTAATCAAGTGGTAGATTCTTTGCAGAAATCTGAACCCAGTCAAGAACGTAGCGAAAAAACAATGAGCTGCAATAATTCTACGTCTGAGCAATCTGACAATGAAACTATCTCACCTACGCTATCTGGTACATGAAATGATGACGTTAAGGTACGTATACGCGCTTTCACATGATGCTGCATACCATACTAGCGAATAAACGAACATTTATGAAAGGTTGCAGTATACTACAGATCAGTTCGGTTTGCATTCTGAAAGTAGACTGTCGTAATCTGTGAATGTGAATTTGAACGAGTCGCTAATTTTTCATACAAAATCGATTGTTTTATCCACAGGTGGTTGCAGTCACGACCAAATGCTGGATGCGGGAAAGCTGTACTTTGTCTTTTTTTTCTGATTCCGTGGTACAATCTAGTCTGCAAAAAAACACAAATAACAAATATGAGAAGATAAAGACTTGTCTGGCTGAGTACTTTTGATCTGAGGACAATTTAATCCATATTAAACTGTGCAGCTACACGATGGAGTAACGATGAATATGAAAAAATACTAACATGCACACATGACCAAAGTTCAGAACTCTCATTTAAAATATCTCATTTGAACTTTACTTAGTTAAAACGCCCCGTGAGACTTCTGCTTTTTAAGCCATTTTACTGTTTCCTACTGAATGACCGCACTTCTCCGTCTATATTACAGTACAGTAACTGTAAGTACTTTATTTTGGCGTATATCTTATTTGTAGCTTTGAGTGTCTTCAGTAAATTGGCATCACCTCTACCAACTTGACGTAACACGCTATAGATAGAGGTATTTGCATCCCGCCATTTCTACTTATAGACTTGTCTCCCTCTATTCTGTCCGTGTTTATCTCTGTGTCTGTGTGAATGTAAATCTTCACCAGTTAGACACAACAAACATTTTCATCTTGTCATTTTGACAACATTTTACCTTACTCTTAGATTTCTCGAATAGTTCATCTCTAATCTTTTGATTTCATTCTACAATTTGGTGAGTCAACATTTTCTTACTAGTCTTTGCTTTTGTGTCCTACGTAAAGGGCACCATGTGCATGGTGTATAGTCAGTCTATTCCATCTTGACCTTATCAATGTTACTTTGATAGCGAAGTTTTGTGCGAGAAAACCCCCAAAATGACAGGTGCACAGAATTCCTTTCCAGATTTCTTACCGAAGAGCTTATCGGAAAGTTGATTGTTCGTACACCTTGCACTGGCTATTTTAGAAACGTTTAATGCACAGGATAATTAATAAAAGAGCGAACTCACTTAGAGCTGATTACATTAGTGTGAATTTGGAATTTCAACTAACTTAATCAGTACGCAATTCCTGACTATCCTGGCACTTTCTGACGTGTTATTACACCTATCGAAGCAAGTGTTATTGAAGATGAAATTACAATTATTGGTTGTTCCATATATTACTGCCCTCATGAACAGAAATCAGGAACGCGCTGTGAGGATTTCGAAGTAAGTAAGAAATCCCAACTTGACTACATGGAAGGTTTTGCTAAGTTCTGTGTGTGAACCTTTGTTGAAGAGAGCAGCTTTTTTTCTCAGTGACTCTTCACAAATCTTAATTAATTACAGTGATTAGTCAATTTGAATCCTTTGCGAGCATAGAATATTTTAACTTAAAACTATACACCATCTACGACAGCAACAATCAAACACAGCTTTGGTGGAACGAAGAAATGCACCATTCTTGGTACGACACCTTCATATTCACTTGAACAGCCAAAAGGATGTTATCTCTTCTATTTCCTTTCGCCGGGAAGATTGATATTTGCATTTCCTTACATTCAAAAGAGATTAACTTGGCAGCAATTGAAATACAGTATTGTAGACATTGACCTTTTAAAGTTACATCACTGAGTGTGTGATTTTAACGTACTTCACCAACAGATGAATCTCACGTCAGTTTTTCAAACAAGCAGGAACACAAGGGGCACTGTAAATCTTTACAAGTGAGGAATTCCGACTCGTCTACTGGCCAGGCCTTGCTGTAGTCTATTACCGAAAACTTTATGAGAGCCAACAACTTTGTCTCGCAGTGACTCAGCATAAGTTTGTGTCGATTCATCATTTTGACTCGCGCAGGAGCTTGAAGATTTTAGGATAAGTTACATTCTATGAGAACTTACAGCGATTCCGATGCCACTTTATGTTATTATAACGCTTTCTACCATGCACTTACTGTATTCGGATGTCATAAAAATGTAAACTTATGAGTTGAATTCGAAGATAAGCATCTGCGAGTCAGTCAATTGCTGTGAACTTATCAAAAATAATTAAAATGTCAATAAAAATACATGCATCGTAATGTTTCCTTTCAGATATATTCTAACCCTCTTTACTACCATTTATCAAATTCTGGTAATTCTGTCAAACGAACGTAATGATGCACATTTCATAACGAGAAAGTTGATGAGTTTTTGTTGTTTCGGGAATGAACCTACACACATACAAAATATTCAATTTGACAAAACGATAAAATCACTGGCTCAGATGGAGGTGGCCAAATGACCATTAGAAATTCCATTTCATGATTCTAGTCAGTAGTAGATCAGAGTAGTGAACATAAATTGTTGGGAACTTTTCTACAGAAAGCAAATAACGTCAGACATCAATGACCATCTCATCTCATCAGTGCATTAACTAGGTTGGCTCAAGCATACGAACAAGCAAGTCTACACACGACGAATTGAGATTAAAATAGCGTACTTTCGCTTGAAAATGAATTTTGAGTTCACAGTGGTATCACTCACCAAACGATATCATAGACTTTGTACGCACTCTTCACTCCTGTGTCAGTGTGCAATGATAATAGATCAAGATGCTTACATGGTTGAACATAATTCCCCGTGACGCACTATATCGTCCCTAGTTCTTGGACGCACCCACGTGCGCAGGCATTGAAGAGCATGCATATAAGAATATTTTCAAACAGGAGCTAAGTGACTTTGTTAGTAATGACTGAAACCTGACCCAATATCTTTTTATTCTCTCCATTCATTCCGGAAGTATGACTACATTATACGTTTTAAAGCTTCTGGCCCATAGATAATATTTGCAAACATCTGATACCACTCTATGTATAGGAAATGACAAGGGTTTGAGTGGGTTTTGGGGTGGAAACCTCACACTTTTGGACAGAAATTTTGTTAACATCACGAGGCCAACAAAGTAAAGCTCACACGTTTGGTCAGAAGCGTGTTAACGTGATGAGGAGTGTCGGCCGACGCGTTGCCTGAAGTTTGACGGAATGATATCTACCAAGTTCCTATTTTTGTAATCAGGTTTGGTGTACGATGGTGTCACTGCTTTCTCATTAGCTGGCTATGGCACCCTCGATTCTGATAAAGTAAAGCATTGTCTACATGTTTACGGGTCATCGGCTAGTGTATTTGCGGAACAAGTCTCGTTCAAACCTTTCCCAGCAACCCTGACGCTGAAATCACGGTGGGAAACTACAATGCAAAAACAACCCCTTTTTTTTCAATAAGGACACTAATCTCGAGGGCAATAAATATGGGAAAACACTGAAATCTAAAAATATCCAAACTTCAGAAAAGTGACCATTTTCTTCCTTTGATACAAATATACAACGAGTTTTGTCGTAGCTATCGTTTTTTGGAATCTTCCATGCCAAAAAATGTTTCTTTTGCGAAGTAGTATAGCGTGAAAATGACAATTTGCAGAAAATATAGGTTTACAAACAAAATTAAGTACGGATGCAAAGTACTTATTAACATAAGATTATGGCATGATTTGCACTGCGGTGCCAATACCAGAGGTACACACGCGCTCCAGTGAAATTAAACCGTGGTACGTATATAATAATGAAAATACGTCAAAAGTTACCGCTAATGGAACTTTGACTTCCTAGCAACGTTATAATAACGTATTTTACACACATAGGACACAGCGCCCATGCGCAATGCACTTGTTCGCCGGATACTTCTTGTTTAGCATAAGTAAGGTGAAGAGATCGTGGTCTCAGTTGCCTAACACCAGTGCAGTAGTATGTTTGGAGGTAGTGGAGATCTCTTCGTTCTATCGGTGGTAGTTTTCAAAACACTGAACAGCTTCACTCAACGTCATCAAAGAAAGCACCCAGACTCGCAAAAAGGAGACAACATATAGTTTGAGAGCCTTTACTTTACAACGGGGTGAGTTTGATCAAATTAAAAAGAGAAGGAAATTGTAACTTTTGACAATTCCTTCTCTGTTTGAGTTCCGATAACCACCTGAACTTCCCTGTTTCACTATATATATCTTGAACTGTACATTCCTGTAGAAAGGTGCACTCGTATCTTCATATACCTAAAAACTCAACATGTGTCAAAATAGAATTTTCACATAATTAAGACACTTCACAATTCACAAATTATTAATTTGTAGTAAGTTATGTAAAGTTACAGTGCCTTTCTCTGTATTTCATTCAGCAGTAGACATGGCGTGTTCAGAACATCAAGAGTAACAGTCTATATAGTTGCAGCAGTAAAAAGATTAGTATACCTTCAAACGGTAACATAATCTGGCAATAGAAATTTTACTTTTCGTTCATAGTGAGCTCAAGGGAATCAAACCGTACCCTCCCGTAATCAAGAATGAATTAGAATCAGGGACAAAATGCACATATTTGATAAGAGAGGTACGTGACATCAAATTTGACCATATTATGAGAAGTTTACTTTCGCAAATCGAAGGAAAAATAAAATTTTTGATTTTCAATAAACGAACGAAATACAAAGATGAAAAGTAGCTTCACTCTTTCTGTTAAGAAAGGACTCTAACGTACATTAGTGTAACCCAGAAATGATTTGATAGATTTTGGGAGTTCAATAATGTGTCTCCGAGCTGCATTGTCTTAATTTTAACACAAGAAAAAAGAGAAAACAGTTAAAATACTAGAATCTTCACATTCTAAGGTTATTTGGAGCTACGCTGTCGATAGAATCTCTTCTTTAATGAACTTAGGACTTCTGTTGTTGTTTATTTTATCAACATGATTTAACTTGACGTTGAAACAAGCACGGTTATCACAATCTATTGAAGGCAAGAAGGTTACTGGAGGTCTTTGGTTTGAAGGAATATTTGTTTGTTTTTGATATAACAAACTCGACTACTTTAACACTATCTTGTCATGACTGAGAAATGAAATGGGCAATGATCGATAGTAAAAGATGACCCAATCCCAAGTGAAAAAGATAGATAAAAGACCGATTTTTTTACGATTCTATCAATTTGAAAGTCGTGGCAGTTGTATACATGCAGCTATACGCAACGACAATAAACGCTAGAATTCTTCAGTTTGAGATTGGGGGTAGCGGGAACAGCGAAACAGCCGATTGCGGTTTTACACTTTGACCGAAACAATTGTAAATGAAAATCGGAATTGCTAAGAAAAGGAAATTGAGTTCCCGTTTCGTGATGAAGGGGGTAATAAAATACAAATTACATATTGGATTTGGTATTTATTGTACCTTCTTTGATATTATATATTTAGCACTATATAATTGAAGTAGAGCTCTAAGAGGGTAAGGATTGATCGTTTAACACGTAAATCAACTTTATGCCGTGTCAGAATGAACGAAGGGGACTGGTCCGGTTGTGGGGAACTATTATCATACAATCGTTAAGGGGAGGACAATTTCATTTTCGATATTTACATTACGCGGCGATCACAATTGTCAGTCACGGAGAAGAGGAGACGGTCAATATTCATACAAATATTCAATACAGTGTCAGTGTTGGTATAGTCATGCATCTAGTCCATGAAAAGCACCTACATATGCACCGTTTTAGGGTCATGAGTACTTAATACTTGACAGAAAACAAAATTGAAGATTCCAAACAAGAGAGCAGTAAACCGTATTTACGATAAGCCACAATTCATCAAAAGAAAAACTATAGGAAAAAAAAAAAAAAAAAAAAAAAAAAAAAAAAAAAAAAAAATATATATATAAATAAAAAAATAAAAATAAATATATATATATAAATATATATATATATATATTTTTTTAAATTTAAATGTTTTTTTTTTTTGAGTTTTTTTTTAAAAAACATTTTTTAAAAAAGGTTGGGAGAGAAAGAGAGAGAGAGAGAGAGAGAGAGAGAGAGAGAGAGAGAGAGAGAGAGAGAGAGAGATACAAACTGACGCATGACAGAGAGACAGACAGTCCGACTGAGATAGGGCAAAGCTCATATAAGCTCTAGTCAACAGTCATAATGAGGAAGGTATGGCCCATATGGCTTCCTGAGACTTTGTGGTCACAAGCCCCAAGAGTGGCGGTGACAGTAATTGACCGCTATGTTAGTACTCGAATCGAAGCACGCCGGCGAAGACGGCCGCAAGCGGCTCACTGATACGCATGCGTCACTGCAGTACGACAACTTGAAAATAAAATTTTTGACATGCATGCATACAGCCATCACCATTGCAATCCCATAATACTTATGAGTGCGTCATCACACATCATGCACGGCCCCAGCTTCATTATTTTTTTATTTTGATCAAAATTTGCAATCACAAAAGTTATAAGGCTACTTAGACAAACGCGGAATTTGAAAATAAATTAAAACGCATCAATATTTTCGATCGGGATGAAATAGATAGCAACCTTCATGACTTGTGTCAAGGGTCCCTCATCCTAGCGCAAAGTACGCTGCCAGACGCGCACATGGCATCGCTCAGGACAAGGCTAGGGAGCTGCCGTACGAGCGCACGCAGCAGCCTGGGGTGCCCATGGACTTGTTCCCTGCCCATGCAAATGCTACACTCGTAGCCATCGAGGCCAACAAAGCCTGTGATTAAGAAGAGTAATAGAGTATTTCTAAACTTGTTATCAAACAAAACTTGTCAACTAATAACACGATTGGAACTAATTTGGGATAATTTGATGGTGGACTAACGTCTGTTTAATCTGTAAATGTAAGCTTACTTGCTTTTCTTTTTTTTAAGTTATACACTTGTTTTATGAGTAATTTGTAATATTGCAACATTCAGCTATAGAGGACCTAACATTTTTGAGAAATTTGAAAAATGTGAAGATCCAATTATCCCAAATTAGTTCCAATCGCGTTTAATATGAACAGTGAACTGTCACTTTCAATCTAAATTACAGTTCAAATCTTACTCTGCGCGGCCGGCTAATTGGCTCTGATATTTACAGTAATACATAATCATTTACAGCTAGGAATAGCAGATGCATTACATCAAGATAAATGTAATATGTGTCAATGATAGTGACATTACTGTATCCATCATGTAAATGTTAACGATATGAATTACTAGTGCATGGTTTCACTCTCATTTCTATCCTCCTATAACTCTAGAACTTGATTTCGAAATCTTTTATTATCAGCAGTTGCAAACCAAATGCAAATTTGTTAGACTCTATGCCCTATGCAAACACTTTTAATATACGGTTTTAATTACAAAAAGTGACTTAAATTGCTCGTTTATTCTCACTTCCCTTTGGTAGTCATCATGACAGACGGTGAAAATAGAACTGATACCCAACAAATACACTATCACCAAGGCGTGGTGGCTGTTGCCCGTCCTGTCAACCAATTGCTTGGATCCCAAGAGGAAAGGATTGAGACTACGCGTTCCAGCCGGATTATTGATTCGTTGGTTGTGGGCACTTTTATTGTGGCCGGTGTAGCAACCCTCTGCGCAGGAATTGCATTGATTATCAACGGAAATTGGTACCCTGGAATATTTTGTCTCTCATGCACCGTTCCGTTGATAGGTATTGGACTCCTCATGTTTTGTGCAGGGAGAAACCCGGGAGCTCGCCACGGTGCAATGTCTTTCCCAACAGGTACGACAAGCTACCCGGATGTAACAGTAGATCAAGATTTGGTGACGTCACAATCCTGCAGCCCGGAGTCGAACTAACAAAGTAATTATGAGCTATTCCTTTGGAGAAAACTGAATCCAGTCCGTGTAGCGAAACAACTATGAGCAGCAATGACTCTATACTTGAGCAAGCTGGCAATGACATGATCTTGACTACGCTATCTTGCACTTAACCGGGTCAGTACGCGCTTTTATATGGCACAACAGAAAGTTCATCGGCCATGGAGGACAGAGCGATATAGAGCTTTTCGTTTTGTCTTCTGAATGTAGATTGCCGTTGTCGGTAGCCATGAATTTGAACGTGTAGCTAAGTTTTTATTCACAATTGAATGCTTTCCCCCAACAGGTTGCATCACATTTTGAGCTGATCACGTGACTGTGAATGTGGCATTTCAACCAGAAGTCCTTGTCTGTGTTTCAACTAAATAAATTAGTGCGTAATTTCCGACTATCCTAGCATAATCTAACGTGTCGTAATACACGTACCGGAGCAGGTGTTATTGATGATCCATTAAAATTACTTGTCCTGTATATTAATGGCCGTATAAATAAATAAACAGGAACGCGTTGGAAATATGTACAAGTAAGGAATTCCAATTTGAATACGTGCCAGATTTTTACTGCGTTCTGTGGCCGACCATTGTGATACTGAGCACCTTTTTTTTTCTCGCTGACTTTGAATAAGTTAGCATTGATTAATCATTTTGAATCCTTTTTAAGCTTGGGATATGTTAAGGAAAATTACACTCAATTGATACCTACGACAGCAAAAATCAAACGCAACTTTAGGGTGGAAAAGATGCCAAGAGACTGAAAATCGTCTCAGTGGTAGGGCATCAAAATACCGGGCCGTCTCTTCCGATATAAACTTAACTTCCCTGGGAGCGATTGTTAGAGGTTTCCGCAACAAAAATGTTTCAGCTGACCCTGTTATGTTTCGTATAATCCATACCTTATCATTGACCCAAATCACGTCCAAGCACGACGAATGACATGTTCCAGGATGCATAATAGAACATGGAGATTACATGGACATAGGGGTAACCTTACGAAGGAAAACATTCTAATTCAAAAAAACGATAGGCAAAACTATGTCTATCAATAGTGAAAAATTACTAATTTAATACTTACAATGATTCCTATGTCACCTTTCGTAGATTAAAGTTCTGTTCTAGTAACTGTGTCGTTATCGGTGTGATAAATATGGAGACTCGTCGGCTGAACTCGAAGACCAGCACCTGTGATTAAGTAAATCTCTTTGAAAGTAAAAAAATTAATGAAAACATAAAAACAAAGTGTATGATCTGTAAATACCCTCTCTTACGATATGTTAACCCTTTTTACCATCCCCCAAAGTGCTGGTAGTCCTGTTAAGCGGAAATGATGTACATTTCATGACAGGACAGTCTCTTCAGTTTTTAGAGGTGAACAGTTTAACCTGTCTGACACGAAATATTGGCAAATGATGAATTCACCGACTAAGAGGAAGGGGACATAAATGAGTGTCAGTAATTTCTTTTAATAAATATCAACAGTTACGGATCAGAGTGTTGTGATGTTGTGACCTTTTCTGTTTTCAGCTTCTGTAAATCGCAAATTTGAAGCTGAAACGACCATGATCTCACCTGTGTGTTAACTAACTCGACGCTTCCTGTGTCGGTTTAAGCATAAGAGTTAAACACTGCTTATATGCAGATCCTGATCGGCTGATTAACATAAATTTTTGTGTTTACGGATTGATGATATTTTCATCAAACAAGACCACTAACTTCAATTGCAGTCGCCATACTTGTGTCAGTGTCATATGACAAAAAATCAAGCCGCTTTCAAAACTTAACCATAATTTGCCGTGACGCGCTATGGTATGTGCTTGATCGTTCTCCGAGGCTCTAGGTCGCCCTCACATGCACATGCTTAAAGAGACTATTTTTTTATTTTTAAACTAGAACCCCCATTATGCCTTTCCTAACAATGACTAACACCTGACCCACTACTACACCTTAACAATAATACGTACCTCCTGTTTGATTGTATTTTACCATCTCAGACGTACGACTATTTGATAGGTTTTTACAAGTTACTGCCCTTGGTGATCATGTCTTAGACAACTGAGTACGTAGCGACGTAACCTATTTAGTCTTCGTGATCCGATTTTGTAAAAGGGCCAAACGCAAGATGGTTGAAGCCTGATTTAATTATAGGTTCCAGAGTTGTATGTTTGGCCTTTGATTATAAAACATCAGTATAAATTAGAAGTGGCATTTTCTTTAAAGGGACAAAGTCGGCCATTTTTATGAATTTTGTTTGATGCAAGATACTAGTTAAAATTAAATTTAATTATAATTCAATTAATGGTCATGACCATTAATTCATTTTCGCGATGGTTTCATGTATCGTGTCTAAAACCGGGGTCGAATATATGCATGGTCACCCATTTATTCAGTATCTTTCAACATGCAAAACAATATAAGTAGTATTTTGCATCAAACAAAATTCATGAAAAAAGGCCGACTTTGTCTCTTTCAAGAAAAGCTATAGACGTTGTTCAGAGTCTATGGTATAAGTAATACGTTTGGCTAGGGAATTTTAAGAGAGTTCGAGACCGTCATTATTTATGTACCTATGTATTTATCCATGCGGAGGACTGGGATGTATGTGTGTGTACATGTACATTTGTGCGCGTCTATAAATTTATGTACCTGTGATGTAATGCATGCCCATTTGAAATTATGGCTACGTTCATGCTTACGTCATGTACATCCGGGCCTGATTTATTTACATATATGTGCTTACTCAACCATCTGATTTCACTGTACACCTGTAAAAACGCGTTTAAATGTGTAAACTAATTGTTTTACATTCGGCACCTCATAGGCGTCCCATAATTATGGACAAACAAGCTGTGCATTGAAGCAATAAAACAAATATGTCGAGTCAATTAAGCGTTCGATAAGATTAATATATGCGTGCAATTGCTCCGTAGCTTAACCTCTTGACCCCTTACTTTGAAAGAAACAGCCGGTGTCAAAATGAATTACTATGCAGCCGTACTTCAAAACGAATTTCTACAACTTGAATCTGTTTGAAATACTTCGGTGTGATTCCTACCGCATGGATATCGGTTTATCAGTAACAACGCGAATTTTACTAATATGTCAGGTTTACAAGCCTATTGATATATGGACCGGCAACATGACATCAAAACTGACCCAATAATCAGGTCTGTGAGACATTTTAACATCCTGCGCCACTGTCAGTGAGTGGTAGTGCCAAACGACGGCGTAGCGATTGCTTTTTGGTGAAATACCTTGAGGCTTTTGTTTATCAAAGATAATTGGCGGCAAGAACATGAAACACCTCCACTAAATTTAGCAAAATTGGCTCTTTGACCCTAAAATGCATCGTTTAATTTACTTAGGCGGAATTCAAAAAAATGGTGAGGGTCAGGGCTAGAGGAATTCAGGGGGGATTTGAAAATTTTAGGGGTAGCCGAGGGGGGACTTGAAACTTTGGTCTGCCTATTGGGGAGGAGACCTGAAAATACTTTGGCTCACAACATTTTGATGTCGTCCAATGGTTCCACTGTTGGTAATAATTAAACAAAATCTACAACCGTTTTTTCGCATTTTGTGACTTTAATTTCGAAAAAATCTAAAAATGGATGAATGCCAGTAAATTTTCGTAAAAACAACAAGTTGGCCTTGTAATGGGGCAGGAGCTGCAACTGTTGATAATTTTTTCAATATTTCTATGCAATGTATCAAACACAGTTTCTTGGTATCTCTATACAGCATGCTGAAAAACACAATATTCAGTTGGTCAACAAAGCCCGTTTGTCAAAATATTGGTGATAATTGAATTAGAGTTCAGACCGAAAGTTATTTGTCAATGATACAAATGCATGGTACATGCAGGCTATGTTGGCAAGCTGAATACTAGACAGCTCAGCATGCTACATATGGAGTAGAACAAAAGCACAATTGTATAAACTGAACAAAAATATTGTCAAAATACAAAGTTAATACAGCTACTGCCCTGCTAGTGCATACTGGCAGTGACAGTGATACATGTATCTCTGACGTTGATGTAGTTTCAGAAGAGTTTCGGTCATAGGACATTCAATTGACAGTGAAACATACATGTACACAAGATCCGGCCAGGGAGCAACACATAGAAGACTAGGGGACTACCAGTTACCGTGGATTTTTGAATCCTAGCATATGAGAACAATCAAATATTAGAGAGAAAAGATGGGGTCACCATACTTGATCTTATTCAAATGTTCGATGAAAAGTCACAGTATTTCTAAAATCATATATATAAAGCCATTCATTTCAAATTAATGCAGTCAATGAAATTTTCACATCTCATCGTACAATAACGCATAAAGTAAAACTTTGAATTTAAATGAAAAATGTGTGACTAAATAGAATCATTTATTTTTTACTAAAATTTGCCATTATTACACCCAAAATTTCTGAGATGAAAACATTAATTTGATGGAATATTTTAACCTTCCAGTATTGTCAATTTTGTAAAACATTTGTAAGTAGCATCTAACTTGTGTATGTCTTGTACTTTTGAGAAAATATTTTTCAGTAGGTCACTGTGCTCAGTTTTCACAATTTGGTAAAATGTAGCCAGGAATACACAATTTTCATACTCTCTCATGATTGTCATTTTGTGTGCTTTTCAGCTGGTGCCATTGACCTGGCCAGAGTTGGATAAACTCAAGTCAGCGTAGACTGATATATCCAAAAAGTCCCCCGATGCATTTAAAAATAAATCAATTTAAGAACTTGCCCTGGGTATATGGCTCTACAACCTGCTGATAAGAGCTGGTGTTGAACATCTGCGTGCAGAACTAGGCAATACATGTTTATTTTTTATTCCGCGTGCATTCCTAATTAATATATACGGATATAGCGTAATGGGGGGACTTGAAAATTTTTGATCATATAGACGGGGGACTTGAAATTTTTTGAGGGTATTGAGGGGGGATCTGAAAAAAATAAGATTTCAATTGCGATTCCTCCAGCCCCCTTCCCCACCGTTGTTTTGAACGCAGCCTAATCGACTGTGGTTATCCGTCACAAACGGACGGAAATCTCACCATGCTGGGTACTAAAATTCCAACCTTTAAGGATACAGAAACGACAACTGCTTTATGGCGGGTATAATCTTGAAAGTCCTTCATGCAAATTTGGTTTTACAGTTTGTTTAAAACAAATCCCAGAGTAAGCTTATTTATTTTAAGCGACTGCAGTATAAAGGATTTTCAGGTTCATTCGTCGAGCACTTGGTGATAATTTGCACTGCTATAAGGAAAGTTCAAAGGTCAAAACGGCAAAAGCGACCGTTTACAATCTTCATCTGACAAGATGATGACGTATGCTGGTGGTTATGAGTCTAATAATTACACCACTGTACGTATCTGCTACGTTAATTTTGCAGTGTAACTTTCAACTATAAGTCTTGTTGGTTTGTTGTTCATGTTGTTTCATGACTCTACTTGATAGTACTTTGTTATCTTTAGTTCATGATATTTCTATAGTACCTTTACGTACATGTTTGTTTGCCTATTTATCTAGCTTGCTTACTCTCTTTAATTTCTGTAAAAGAGAATTATTGCACCAGAACCCAGAGTGCGACAGCTGGGGGCTCGAGAGGTGAAATTTTGGTCAGCGCAGTCAATCCGCTCATAAATCATATGCGTCTATACTTCCAAACTCTTAAATGACATATCTTCTGATGAAGTGTTTGATAAGACCGTTAGAGAACAGATACATGTAACCTGCACTAATGTACTCATCAGATACAAACATCTATAGTCTATAGTTGATTCTGAATTTATTCGCGCATAAGTATACTGATGACACTGTAGTTTGTTCCTGTGTAAAGCACAGATGTTACAACCAAGCGATTTCCTCTCAATGTTCCACACCAAATATGAGATACAACTTAAGTATAGTGGCTGTGCTTCCACTGCGTGATGAACGGTGTCACCTGAAGTCTACAAAGGCATCGAGCTAAATCCGAAGGAACGTTTGGCCATCAGAGACCACATATTTCATAAGGAGGGATAGCAACCCCAGCCCCATCCATTTTGCTGAAATGCAGTGACCTTTTCGAATTGCATCATGTCTATGGGAGTATTATTTATTATTTCTATCGTACCATTTGTCATCTCTTTACCAAGGATTTTATGCCTTTCTTTATTGACTGTCATCGTATATCATAAGGGAACGAGCACAATTAACGGCAGGGGGGGGGGCGGAAGAGAAAATATGTGGTGCGTATATTTTTTACAGGCCCCCCCCCCTAACACCAGCAAAAATTTTAGTGGCCCCCCATCACCGGCAACAAAATTTTTGTGGCCCCCCCTCCCCAAAAAAGAAAGATTACATAGGTACAAAGTTGTACACATATATATAATCCTTATAACTTTTAATATATGCTTTAGTGAAAACAACATTCTTGCATTCTTGAAATAAATAATAAACAAATAAATATATAAATAATAAACAAATAAAATAACTTTACTTCAACTGAGTATCTGTATGATGTTTTCAGATGTTGGGGAAAAATGTATAACATGAACGTTGTGATTTCAATGCACTTTCCACAACCCAGTGTCTGCCTTTCTATGACTACCCAAGATATTCAATGTTACTCCACTGTAATGACAGTCTGCCATTGGAATAGT